>PVIY010004422.1:0-103169 GCA_004026745.1 Myrmecophaga tridactyla | reverse complement strand
CACCCTCATCTTTCCCCTGCATTCCCCTTAGGGCCCCTACCAAGTGTTCCTGCTCCCACCGTTACCGGACAAAGGCCGTGGATTCTTTTGCCCAACTCACTCAATAACCTGAGACACAGGGGTTTCAGTGAGAGAAAGAGTTTATCACTAGGCATGTAGTAGGAGAGCAGATGGCCTAGTGGCCCAAAATCTGTTCTCCCTGAATTTAGGGGGTTCAAGGTTTTTAAGGAATTTAGCAAGGGGAGATGAGGTCATTACAATATCAAATAGCAAGTTCTAAGCAGAAAAGGAGACAGTGTTATCAGTATCATTTCAACAGGAGAACATACACTGAAAGGAGGGGAGGCAGAGCCGTCACTTCAATACTAAAGCTGTAAGAGGAAAGGGAGGGAGACAAGTTCTCTTTCAGTAGCAGAGTCCACCTGATACGATTTACAAATGTCAGGAGCTGAAGTTAGTTAATGGCTGACTGTAAATTCTTCATTAGCGTTAGGGCCTTTCCCTTGCAAGAAAATGACCAGATAGAGGGGGTAGCAGCTCTTATAACCCCAAAGTCACAAGATAAGGGCTCTTACAATCATTTCATATATCAGGGCAGCTGAATTATAGTTTAGGGATTTTAGGTATTTCCCTCTGTCTACTCCAATATACCAGAAAGCCAAAAGGAATATGTATATAATGATTCAGTAATCACAATCATCCCTTACATCCTACTTTCTTGGACACACCACCTATGCCCCACCCCATGCTACCCTTCTCTTTATTCTCTGCAGGACAGCCAGGAGTCACCCGGTTAAAATGACGTCACACGAAGGCACGCCTCTGCTCAGAAACATCCGCGCATCAGCACAGTAGCCTCAGAGGCCTCACAAGTTCCTCCATCTCCTCCACCTGCCCAGCCATTTCTCTCCCTGAACTCACTGTTGCACCCCCTCCCAGCTCCACCCCCATTCACTGTGACTCAGCTACCCTGGGAACAGCAGGACTGCTCCCATCTCCCAGCTTTTGCCCTGGCTGACAGAATGCCTAGAACACTCTCCAGATATCCTCATCACTCACTTCAATTCTACTCAAACATCACCTTCTTAGCAATAACTTTCCTTGATCAGCTGATTGAAATTTGCAATGTCCCCTCCACCATTCTCTGTCTACTTTTCCTACTTTATTTTTCCCCATAGCACCTGACACAGTGTAATATACTACATATTCTACTCATTTATTATGTTTATTGTCTATCTTCTCCCACCTGTACATTCCATGAGGGCAGGGCTTTCTGTCTGTATTGCCCACTGTATTATCCTCCGTGTCCAGAACAGTACGCTTCATAATATGTGCTTCATAAGTATTTGTTGGAAAAATGAATGTTTTGTCTATTCTGGGGTCAATTTTTTTTTTCTTTTTTAAGTGGAGGTACAGGCTGCTTCAGCATCTGAGGAGCAGGTTCCCAGAGAACCATGGGGTCAGGTTGCTGCTGGGACATGAGTGTGTGGTGATCAGGGCAGAGTTGTTTGCAGCACAAGGAAGAAGGCCCGGTGACCTCTGGCCCGGACCGTGGGAACCTGTTCTGAAAGTTTGAATGGAGACTATGAAAGGGAATTATACCAACTGCAGCCCAATCATCTATGCATCATGAGAGGGCAACTCTCAATGGCATCATTTTGGGGCACAAAGCAGCCAACCATACCTAGAATAAGCAAGTTTCGTAGACACCAATAGTAAACTATAGGGCACCGGGGGCTGGGAATGGGGAAGGGAAGCGAGAGCTGTTGCTTAATAGGTGCAGAGTTTCTGTTGAGGTGATGAAAAAAGTTGGGGTCATAGATATTGGTGATGGTGTCACAATATTGTGAATGTAATTAATACTACTGAATTTTACACTTGAAAGTGGTTAAAATGGGAAATTTCAAACTTTATGTGTGTTATTAGAATAAAAAGCTAAAAATAAAAAATGCACCTAGCCATAAAGAAATTGAGCATCACCATTCTAGCTTCTCTGCTCTCACCTTTCTGCATTGTTCTTGTCACCTCAGGGGTCTTCAGCATGACCGTGCAGAGAGCAGTGAGGGCAGAATCAGTTGCCGAAGGATAAATGTGAAGCCACTCACAAGGAGATTTCATCAAGCGCTTTCCCAGTGGCTTTAGTGGAAGGGCTCAGGAGCCAAGGACTTTTTATTAATTACACTGCATTGGCTGCCTTCCATTAATGCTCACATGGCCTGGATTAAAGTGACTCTTGTCTTCAGACTACCCTTGGGCCCTATGATCATCACAGTTTTAATGAAGTGGGCACAGTAGGGATGTCTACACATTATACCCTGGACCTGCCCTTGACTCAGGATGATACTTTGGAGCTTCTCTACCTGCTATTCTGGAAGATCAGAATCAAAAGGTAGAATTGTCCAAACTCTCCTTCCACACCTGTACAAAACCTAGGTCTCTGATCAGCCTGGGACACCAGAAGTCCACGGTGGTTACAGAAGTAATATGATACTGACTCTTAAGGGCAGGACGTAAGACTAACAGTTATCCTTTAAAAAAAAAAAAGACACCATCCACGGATGAAGGACGGCTTGGTACCCAAAGAGAAGGCCCAGATGTAAATGGTCTAGAGGTGACAGCTGGGTTGAAAAATAAAACAGATATCAAGAAAAAGCAAGCAGGTTTTGAAAGACAAATGAAGTCAGAAACCTAGAGCCTGAGACTTTGAGGCCTCCTGCAGCCCCTCTCATAGAAGGTAGAGATTTCTTAAAGAAACTAGCCAGGAACAGGAAACTCATACTTCAGTTTGGAAGAGATTCAATGAGAGAGATAAGATCTTCACTACTACAAAAATAAGGCAAAAGTAAGTGAACATAAATCTAACTGAACCAGAACTTACCTCAATATCTTTTCTTTCTCTCTCTTAAAGGTATACAGATAAATTAATTTTTTTGTTTGTTTAGAGCATAACCAACTTGTTTCTTGTTCTTGGTCAGCTCTGCCTCTCTGCCAGGTCGGACACACTCATGGACAACAAACCTGCCACTAGTCCTGTTTGTAGTGGACAAGAGTTGGAATGAACAAGTCTGGAAACTTAAACTACAAGAGTTTTAAAATGACCTAAATCCATTCATATCCTCCTTGCTTTAAAAATTGACTATCCTGCAACTCTCAGCAGATACCAGTCTATTCTCTGAGTGCTTTTACAAAACACATTTGCATACATCATCACATCTCATCCTTATTCGTCTGATAAGCAATGGGATTGAAGAAATGGATTGCTTCAGGTGAAGCTCAGAATGTGTCCTTTTTTGGCCGTTATCCCAATCTGTTGTTGATTTGTCTTCTAGTCCACCTAAGCAGATTAGCTGATTCACAAAAAGTTCTTTTATAAAATGCTCCCATCCACCTTCTCATAAGACAGAACTCTACCATTAAACAGCAAGTTTCTGGGGGCAGGAAGTGGGACAGGGTGTGACAAGAACATCCTGTTCACCTCTCTGCAAATTCAATCTCTGCTTTCCTCTCACAATCTCCCTACCCCCACACCCCATGAATTCCCACCTGCCATAGTTCAGAGAGCACATCCAGGTATGTTTCTGTCATTCCTCTTATATGTACCAGATAGAAGCTATGGGAGGTACCCGTTGATTTAATTCTGAGCTTATAGTCCCACAGGTGAGATTATAAGGAAAGAAAAGCATGACCAGGTTGAAATAATGCAAGCTCCAGATGCGTGTGTCACCAATTTTAATGAGATGTTAAAAAGCATTCAGCCCTTATTCTAAGGCCACATGATAGTATGTCTGATTCCTGCTCTCCCCGTTTCATGGCTATACTCTCTGCAGCAGTCACTACTATACCTTCTACCTCATTCTTCATCCTTTTTTTTAGCAGGAGCTTTTGGCAGTGCTTATTACCCTTCCCTTCATGATCCCAGAGCGTTCAATAAATAGTCCCTCTGCACTCATACACAGTTCACAGGGTTAGGTGGAGGAAAAATACTAGGTACCACACGGTCAATGCCTCTCATTTCTGACCTCTGCTACTGAAGCAGCTTTCTCCTTACAGGGGTCCCCCTTTTCTCATGCAAATCACTCATGGGAACTGCTGCCTGAGAAGTTACTAACCCCATACACCCTCAGGGAAGTAGCTTGATGCAATGTCTTCTATCGATAGTTCCCAGAGTGACTCAAGTTCCTGAAAATTGCAAAATGTTCTTCTTTCTCTAAGATAATGAGCAAGTCTACAGAGGGCTTGGCTTCAGCAGGTGATGGAGAAAGAGGACCCCGAGCAGCAGAAAATCCCCATCACAAACCCCAACTCGGACTGATAGTGAGTGGACTCCCAAATGTTGGCATCAGATCTCCTCACATCTGGTTACTACTCTTAGGTATTTGCAGATATTTTCTTGATAACCCGAGTTAATCTGGTCTCCAGGCTTGCCCCATTCTGAAAGAATCAACCCACAGCCTGGGTCTACTTAAAGTAGAGAGCTCCTGTATTCTCCATTTTCTGGAATAAGCTACTCTTAACGAAGAGAAGCTCATGTACTGTTAGTCTTCCTTGTGTGTATCCTGCTGTATTGTTAAAGGCTCACTTGAGAGTCTTCCCCAGGTCCTAGCCCACCCTCTTTCTTGCAGGATATTTGTCCATCTTCAGAATATTCCAAGGCTTTGGGAATTAATCATTTGTTTTGTATGCCAAGATACCCAGGAAAAATTAAGGACAAAGTAGGCAAGCAAAAAGTTCTGACTTTGGCAAAATGGAAATTGTATAAGAATATGAAAAAGAATTTATCAAAGCATGTACTTCCTCTGCCAAAACATATCCCACCTATCCACAAGGAGTCTTGGGTGCAGGATAAGATGAAATAATGGCAATGCTCATTAGAGACCAAAAGGAAACAAGATAGGCCAACAATGAGCTGCATATGGAGGACTCCTTCCTATTGCTCCTTGAGAGAAGGATGCTTTCCTAGGTGGCTTATGCGTACAGACTCATGATTACAAAAGGAAACAGATGACAAAGTTGAATGCATTCATTTCTGTGAAGAAGAAAAATGAAATCAACACATCAACACTTTTCTTATTACTTCTCTTCCTTCTGCTTCCCTACAAACATAGCAGACTAATGACATTCCTTTTTCCTCCATGCAGGTCCTAGAACTGTCAACCCTCTTGTCCCAAACAAAGCTTCTGTCCTTCATTCCAATGTGGAAGTCACTTGAAAACCCTCTGCCCTTCATTCTGATCCTTTTTCCTGTCAGATAACAGTGACATTAACAAGTGTGCACAGAGGGGGGTCTTTGTGCCAATTAACAATTTCTCATTAGCTTAATTAGGGGACACATGTTCTTAATCACAGCTAAAAAAAAAAGTGGAATGATTGAAGAATTGATTTTGAGCTTTTGAAAGCATTCCTGTCAGTGCCTGGAATTTAATTTGGCAGATGTGCTTTAAAAGAGGCTGAGGTAGGGAAAAAACAGCCTTAAATGGCATGGCCTCACCAAGCATAATAAGAGAATAAGAGTCTGAACCAGATAAACAGAGTATTTCCATTTTGGATCTGAGACAATCTTTTTCAGGCTATCTGAAGCATCGAGGGTCTTGCCCTCTCTGTTGTGTTATATGAGATATCTGAGTGGGACAATTTTCTTTTCGTTTTCACTAACTCTTTATCCCTGGGTTCCAAGTAAACATATCTGATGGTTGTGGAGATGTTCGTATAATGGAGGTAGTTTAAATGCAGCTTGGGGAGCTGATGGTCGTTCTAACTGAATTGACTGTAAAATCTGGACTTCATGGATTGCTTGGGAAGTCTGAATTTTCAAAGTCTGTTTACATCAGAAAATGGTTTGACTTTCAGTTTTGCATGCTTGTGATCTGAAGATGAGTAAATGTCATGGTCTATATATAACCTAAAGGGCCACTCACTCATATCATGCAAATCCATAGGTGACTGTCAAAAGAATTTGCACTACAGATGACATTTATTTAAATATCTTTATTGTTTTTGGCTCTCTATAATACAGTAGAGTCATTACCCCTATCATTCAAAAACTCAGTAGGCTATTGTGACAATAATTTTGATATTTTAATAAAGTATGCACACAGAGATTCCATCTTTATGTTATCTTTACTGGTATAATTCTTTAGAGATATATTTTGGTTTTTCTTTATTACAAAAAGCAGTGAATTTTAATTGCAGAGAAATTGGAAAATACAGGAAAACCAAAGAAAAATTATCCCATCTACCCGGAATAACCACTATTTACATCTTACTGTTTAGCCTTTTTCTGTACATATTTTTAAAATGAAATGTGATTATACTGCACTTCTGGCCTTACAACATGATTTTTCATTTACTATATGGTCATTATCTCGTCATCTCATTAAATATTCTTGCACAACATAATTTTTAATATTTGTGTAGTATTCCAGCTCATGAATTTGTCATATTTATTATAGTCATTATGGGCATTTCAATTTTTTGTTAATATAAGCAATGATTTTAGATATAAATCTTTGCAAACATCCATGATCATCTCTTTAGAATAAATTTCTAGATGTAGAATTGCTGAGTCAAAAATTATGCACATTTTTAAGACTTTTGAACATATTGTCAAGTGGTTCTGCAGAAAATTTTTATCTACCAATTTGCATTCCCAGAACCAACAATATGGCAAAGTGTTTTCTTTTAACTCCAATAAAACAGAAAAGAAATTGTATCTTTCCTTTGTTTTTATTTGCAATTTGACTACCAGTAAGATCAGGTATTGTTTCTTATAGTTATTGATCGCATTTCTTTTGGTGAACTATCAAATCATAGCCTCTCATTTTACTCCTGGGGCATTCATCGTTTTATTGTTCATTTGTGAGAGTGGTTATGTTTTAAATACATTCACCCTTTGTCACATGTCCTCAAAAAATGGCTTTGTGTTCCAGTTTGCTACTTGCTTTCATTTCTCTTACGGTGTATTTTGTTGCTATTATTATTTATATAAAATTTTAATGTTAGATAAGTTAAATCTTATTATTTTTTAGGGTTCTTTCTTTGCCATAATGTTTGGAAAACTTTCCCTATTCTGAAATTTTATATTCACCAATATTTTGCATTTTCATTTTTTGTATTTGATTCGTAATTCATTTGTAATTCGGTTTTATATGTTATATAAGTAAGAATTTCTTTCTCTTTTGTTTTTCTTTTTGCAAACTGCTAATTGTCTCAATACTATTTATGGAAGAATTCACTATTTCCCTAAATGTATTTCAGGTAACTTTAGCACTTCAATATTTTGGAAGAAAAAAATTCTTTCAGAAACATATGTATCTGACTAATCTACTTCCTTGTTAAGATTCAGAAAGCGTATTTCCATTTAAAGGCTTCAAGAAATCCTGAAATAAAGATACCTATTTTACCTTGCTTTACCTAAAAGTATGCATTTAACCATGTCATCCTTTTTCAAGCAGTATCTGTTAATATCCAAGAAACTAATGTTCCATAGAACATATAGCAAGCACCTAATTTGAAAGGTCAACAAACCACCTTTATAAATACTACTGCTGGAGTGACTGAAGACACCCAATAGGTTGTACTTCTCTGAATAAATTGAGAAATAAGGATCAGTAGACCAGATGGGGGTCAAAATATTCTTTTGTTATTGATAATAGGCGTTAGAGGATGCAGCTTAGTGGGAGAGCCAAATGGGCCCTGCTAACTGAACCCCAGAATTAAATGTTGCTACTCAATCACATCCAGGGCTTCTCCACTAGTGCTGCCTTCCCAGGTAAGACTCACATACTGGAGCTTCAGAGAACTCTGACACATACACATAGTTCCCAAGAGAAGAAAGCAGAGGGTGCTGAGTTTAGCAATCTTGGATATTTTCTTTCCAATCTACTAATCAGACAAATCATTCCCACTTCCCTGGGAAAAATCTCTCTACATGGAACCCCAGGAATGAAAATAAAACCTTCTTCTCTCATTACTCAGGTTCACTTCTCTTAGTCCATTGTATTTAACACTTAAGAGTAATGGGTTTGTGTAGTGCAGTTCCATGGGTTTTTGGTTTCTGTTTTTTTTACTTTTTATCTTGTTACCATATATACAACCTAACATTTCCCCTTTTAAGCACATTCAAATATATATTTCAGCGCTATTAATTACATTCACATGCTGTGCTACCATCACCACTATGTATTACCAAAACACTTCCTTTGTTCCAAATAGGAACCTTGTACATTTTAAGCCTTAATCCACAACTGTATTAATAATACAGTTATAAAAATGTACTTTCATCAACTGTAACCAATGCACCACAGAAATGCATGGTGTTAATAATACAGTAGTATATAGGAATCCTGTATTGTATGCATGATTGTTCACAACTTCTCTAATAAAGAAGAAAAAAGCAGCATAGGTAGATAACATCTGGATTGATATTTCCTAATTTTTTATTAAAATCAAAATTCTTTTTTACTTAAATGCATTATAAAATGAAGTTCTGTTCCCAGAGCCTGCCCATGCAAAAAGAAAAGGAAGTTCTATGTTACTTTAAAAATAAATGCAATAGAAATATCAATATTATTTATGATTTAATTGTTTTATTTAAAAAATAAATTTAATTTAATTGAGTTCTGTTTTACTAAAAACTTAAAATGGGTGTGGCTTTCTCCCCAGAGTTGGGGATCAGCAGTTTATTAGGACAGCCCTGCTTCTACTTTCTTAACACTGTTCCACCAACATGGCCCATTGCTCTGTCTGGACATCCTCCTGGAGGGAGCTTAGATTTTTGTTTCCAGAAGGCTCTGAAATGCATCAAAACAGCCAAACCCTTCTACTGTAATTAGGTCTTGCTATGTTGTCCAACATAGATTGGATTTTCAGAGATTCTACAATGAGATTAAATACAACATGAAAATACTCCAGCCGTAAAACACGTAAAGGCACTGCAATAATAAAATACCAACAATATTTAGATGCCCCAAATTTGATTTTTAAACCCTCTCATTTTCAAATTTCCAAGGAGAATTTAAAGTTAAATCCCCTCGCAAATAAAAATCCAAAGATGTTAAAATCTGAAATGAAACAATCTTCCATTGATCTTTCCATTCCCATGCCATTGACTTATTAAATTTCATAATATGTTTAGATATCAGCTATTGCAAATATCTCTTATTCTTCTCTAAAAACATCGTGGCTGCACACAGAAAGCAAATTCACCGCCCTCCCCCTCTCTACATGGGACATGACTTCCAGGGCTGTAAACCTTCCTGGCAATGTGGGACAGAAATCCCAGAATGAACTGGGACTCAGCAGCAAGGGATTGAGCAAAGCTTCTCCACCAAAAGGGGGAAGAGTGAAATGAGACAAAGTGTCAATGGCTGAGAGTTTCCAAACAGAATCGAGAGGTTATCCTGGAGGTTATTCTTACATGTTATACAGATAACCCCCTTTCAGTTTAAGGTGTAGTAGAGTGGCTAGAGGGAAGTGCCTGAAACTGTAGAGCTGTGTTCCAGCAGCCATGTTTCTTGAAGATGATTGTATAATGATATAGCTTTAGCAAAGTAACTGTGTGATTGTGAAAACCTTGTTCTAATGCTCCTCCTATGTTATGGACAGATGAGTAAAGAATATGGATTAAAAATAAATAAATAATAGGGGGAACAAATGTTAAAATAAATTGGGTAGAGGGAAATACTAATGGTCAATGAGAGGGAGGGGTAAGGGGTATGGTATGTATGAGTTTTTTCTTTTTTTCTGTTTATTTCTTTTTCCAGAGTGATGTAAATTTTCTGAGAAATGATTATAGTGATGAACGTACAACTATGCGATGATACCGTGAGCCACTGATTGTGCACAAAGTATGAAATGTTCATACATTAAGAATGTTCATGTTGTATGTGGATTGGTTTTATTAACGAAAAAAAATCGTGGCTGCAATTCTGTTGGCTCTTTTAGATGAATATGAGAATCATGTTGTCTACTTAAAAAATACAATTTCATCTGGAATTTTATTAATTTTATAAATTAATTTGAAAAGGATTAACTGTATTAAATCTTTCTGCACAAGAACATGAACTAACTGTCAGTTGGGAAATATTCAAAAACCATTAGATCATCTGCTATTTTCATTCAAACAAATATGTTAATCACAAAATAACAGTCAGCGGGCTACCTTTTTATTTTGCATGGGCAGGCACTAGGAGTTGAACCCAGGTCTCTGGCATGGCAGACAAGAACACTGCCTGCTGAGCCACCAATGGCCCGCCCTGGGCTACATTTTTAAATTTTGTTTTCTGTTTTGTTTTTAAAGATGAGGTAGGGAAGTATAAAATGAAGCCAGAAGGTGAGAATTGGCAGCCAGCAAAAGTTAAACTAGGAGCACTGTAGAATCAGAATAGACATAATTTAGATAGGTGGGCTTTAGAAAAATTAGACAAAAGTCAGTTCACAGAGATGACTTAATGGTCCATCCCAATTGTAAGGTTGGTTTTTATCTTTAAGCGAGCTCAATCCCACGTGAGCATGAGGAATGAGCTAACTGAGTGATATGAAAGCAGTGACATGGATGGTGTGTGATCGAGTCCCTGATAGAAGCATTAATGTTCAGGTTATGGGGCAGACATGTTAAAGTTCCTTGATCCTCTTAGCTGCCTGGTCACTGGGACAGTCAGCCTTCAGAGATGGGAAAGCTCTATAAGTTCAATATATACCACCCTCCAACCAAGGATGGAACTAGCTACAGAATTCCTGGTAGCTGGCCATCATTAGCTGCCTTTAAAGACTGAGAGCTCACTACTTCTCAGGCTAGACAGTTCTATTACTGGGGAGTGATACTTATTTAAAAATATATTATGTTGATAGGAAATCTGTTCTCTCTAACTAAAATCCAGCTGGTCCTAGTTTGCTCTCTAAAAATGAATGCAATCAATCTAATCTTCTTCACCAGCAGCCCCACAAACATCTGAAGATGCCTAGCGAATCCACCCTGATGTTTTTCTCCTTTAATCCTAGCAAACCCAGATTCTACCACTGTTGCCTGTTCAACAAAGTTTACAGACCACTCCTTAGCTGAGTTAACTTCCTTTAGACCGAATGAGGTTGGTCAAATTCCTTCTCAAAATTCAATACCCAAAGTGAAGGCAGCATTCTAGGGTTGACTGTACAGGCTTATTCATATCTAATATTTATCTGAAATGGACAGCAGCATCCTGAGACAGGCCTTATAGGATATCAAAAGTGTATTCTAGGGGTGCAAGCATAGTTCAGTGGTAGAATTCTCACCTACCATGCGGGAGACCCGGGTTTGATTCCGGGTGCATGCACTTCCCCCAAAAAACAAAAAAACAAGCAAACCACAAAAAATCAACAAATGGTGCTGTAACAATGGGATACTCACATGGAAAAACAGTGAAATGTGACCCTGCCATACAGCACACATGCAAAAAAAGTGTAGGGCTGGCTATAGTGGCTCAGCACGCAGAGTTCTCACCTGCATGCCAGAGACCTGGGTTCAATTGCAGGTGCCTGCCTTTGCAAAAAAAAAAAAAAATGTGTACTAAGTGCTATATTTATGGCAAAGAAGTATGTTCATCCATGAATGCAGGAAAACAAAATAGGGCATGTTTAGAGCAGGCTAAAAAGAGCAATTTCAATATAAACATATATAATATTTATATTATTCATACATATCTTATAAATATATATGTGTGTGTGTGTGTGTGTTATTGTTTGGGCTCTTCATGAGTCATTGTCTAATGAATCTATGGGCTACTTCTCAGACCCAGAACAGTTCTTGGGGCTTTCCCTATTCTTACCACTGGCCCTAGGATCTCAGTCTATTTTTCTATCCTTTTTAAGCTTTTCATCCCAATATTAACTGAAGATTGGGACTCATATTCTTTAGCTTCTTCCAAAAACAAACATGAAGGACCTTCAGGTTTTTGCCTAGAAAAATCCTTTTTATTTTGAAATATTTTTGGACTTTAAAATGTGAAAATAGTATAAAAAGCCCCTCTCTATCTTGCACTCACCTTTCTTTAATGTTAACATCTTCTATAACTATAAGACAAACTAGAAAATTAACCCTGATACTATGCTATTAACTCAGCTATGTCTTACTAGAATTTCACCTGTTTTCCACTACTGTCCTTTTTTATTTCAGGATTCAATCTAGTCTCACATTGCTTCTAGTTGTTTCTTTCAATTTGTGACAGTTCCTCAACTTCCTCTCATCTTTCATAACCTCCATACTTTTGAAGAGCACTGGTCAGTTATTTCGTACCAGTCAATCTGGGTTTGTTTGCTGTTTTCTCAGGAAAACCTCAGATAGAACAAGGTTATACATTTTCGGCAAGAACATCGCCAGAAGGCACATGATGTAATCTCTTACTACAGGTGAGGATGACCTTGGTCACTTGGATAAATTGGTGTTGGCCAGGGCTTTAAATTGTAGTTCTTTTACTTCTAATCACAGCTAGGGAAAAATTCAAACAAATTTGAAACAGCTGGAAAGAGTAAGAAATCTTACAAACTATTGATGTGTCTAATCGATGTTCCAAACTGTTTAGAGAGACGATAAGAGGAAATCCCACTAAAAGTGTGCTTTTTATTTTGAGGATGGACCCTGCCTATCTGAAAATCACATTTAATCTCTGCAAAATAATAGGTGTTTGGTAAGGAGGGCCTCATGCAAGTAGGTAAATTGCTTTCCAGGCAGATAGACGTTAGCCTCCGGTATAATAATCTCCATCGGTCCCCACCACCACCACCGCAGGAAACGAACATAGGCTCTGATTAAAAATGGTGTGCTTGCCACACTAGCACATTTTCAAGAAAAGCTTCCTGGAACCACTATCACTTCTCTCTACCAGATTGCTCTTAGTCCTCTCCTGTTAAAGGGAACATTAGTACCAGAGAATAATTGACTTATTTACCCCTCTCTAGATGGAACAGACCCCTTGAGGTTTATACACTCACATACATACATACACACTAACCCTACTGCATTTTCAATCTATCATTGCTTTTTTGTTTGTTTCTCCCCTTCTGATGCATGGAGAAATGCATAACGAGGGAATTAGCAGTATTTCCTCTGGCAACCTAATGAGAAAGACTTTTAAAACCATTCTTCAAAGTTTGTTGGGTGGAACCAGAAGTTCTTTGGGAAACCAGCTACCACCCATCCTCATCTTCCTCAATTCTGAACCCCACGTTACCAACATTAGGTAACCATACATTTAAGTTCCACATCTCTGGATAGGAAAGTTTAATCCTAAATGGTTTCTGCCTGGTGTCTCACCTTATTTTAAGAGGCAAACCTTCCTTCAAACAAAGGGACAGAAAGGTCAAAGTCTCTTTTCTATAGACCAATGCTTTTGTAACCTCTGTAGTACATTATAATCTCCTGAGATCTAGTTAAAATATAGATTTAGATGCCGTAGGTTTTGGAAGAGCCTGTGAGTTTACCTTTCTAATATCCCAGGAGATGCCGAGGCTGCTGGTCTGTGGCCATGTTTTGAGTAGTAAAGCTGTAGAATCTACAGGCTATTTCTGGCCAGGTGAGAGGAGAGGCTAGAACTACTGTTTTACTTTCCTAGGCTGCTAAAAGTAAATATTATGAAATAGGGTAGCTTACACAGTGGGAATTTATTCACTTACAATTTTGAGGCTGCAAAAATGTCCAAATCAAGGTTTTCTTCCCAAAGACTCATGTTCTAGGGTTGGCTGCCAATGACCCTGGCTCCTCTGTCACATGGCTAGGCACTTGGGTGACTCCTGGTGTCTCCCTTCTCTTCCAGGATTCATTGATTTCAGCTTCTTGTTTCCATGGCGTTCTCTATGTCTGAATTTCATCCTCATAAAGGACTCCAGGAAGAAGATTAAGACCCATGCTAAATGAGGTGAGACACACCTTAACTGAAGCAACCTCATCAAAAGGTCCTACTTACAATGCATTCATACCCCTAGAATGAATTAGATTAAGAACACATTTTTCTAGGGTAAGCTCCAAACCACAAAAATTATCTTTAAAAATGATGCAGTGATGGTAACAGAGATGCATCATGTGTCACATTTGGACAAAAATTTTCTGTCACAAAAAAAACATGCTTATTCTTGAGAAATTTTAGTGAAATGAAACTACTTTAGACTAAGCCACTAATTCTAAAATTGGATACTTAATATGACACAACAGAAATTCCTATTTAAAGTTTGTATGGTGAACTTGGACGGAAGATTGAAGTTATAGCATATTATTCAAAAGAACTGTGAGTATATGCATGATTTTAGAGTTAGAGTAGGAATAGGTGTGTAGACAGAGATGGAAAACGTTGAGAACAGAAGAACTAGCGGGAATGGCAGGGATAAAATACAGTTATAAATGACTATTTACTATGGGCTAGAGTGTATTGAATATTTTATACCTATTAACTCTGATTAATGATACAGTCTTATGAAGGAAAAAACTTTTTTGTCATTCTATAGATGAGTAGTGAGGTTGAGAGAGGTAGAGTAACATGTTCTGCAACACACAGTTAGTAAGTGAGACAGCTTACTGAAGTATTTGGACTCTAGAACTCATTAGCCTAATCCCTGTCTCAGTGCTCGAGGCCCAAAGACTGAACCATTAGAAAAAATAAGCACACTTTAGCCCAGTCTTCAGCAATCCACTTCTCTGACCAAAACTTGAATTTTGCTATCATCTGGAACTGACCTTGAAAATATATTACTCTCTGACCATACCTTCCTATATTTTTGTTTTTCTTACTTTATTGTTACACTCCTACTTCTAGACTTCATCAAGATCACCAGTCCCTCAACCCGGCCATTTCTCCCAATCCATCAGCCCCCTCCTGACTTCAGTTCCTTTACTAACAGGGTAAGTTCCATCACCTAAAATAATCTCACTTCAACCTATGCTTTCATGGATTCCTGTTCTTCTGACACACCAACACTACAAAACCCTTGATTCTGCAAAAATGCAGTCAAAATTAGGTATACTGCTTTTAAGTCTGGCTTGTAAAAGCCTCCAGTGAAATCCTTTATATTCTTTCATATCCTATCTGCCAGTTGGATGTCAGTGACCATGGCAATGATGGAAGCAAGATGGTGTAGACTCATTTAGCCTGTGTCCTTGAATAACTGTGAACTTAGTTCCCCATGCCACCCCCATTTGGACTTCATGAAAAAAGAGAAATAAACATCCATTTATTAAATTATTGAGATTTTGGGTGGTCTGTTATAGCATTTAGAGCTACCTAATAGAGGGATTGTTATTAGAAGGGGGTATAATTGCATGAAAAACCTAGAATAAGTAGTGCTGCCTGGATGTTTAGGTAGATGACATCAAAGAAACTGATATTGGCAATTAGATAGCTGTACGTTAGCTATCATCAGCTATTGTTCTAATTAGTTAGAAACAAATTTTTAGCAAAAGACTAAATAAACATAGATATAAATTTTCAAGGAAAATGGCTGTGAAAAGTCAGAAAGTAATGGTATTATTAATTGTCATTGGGAAGCTATTATAAGAAAGAGACTCTCAGGACACAATTAACTAATTTTCAATTAAAATGAAAGGAAATAGAGACCAGAAATCGGGACCTCAAAAGGTTGGAAAAGTCAAGTGCTTGTGGACACCAAACTGTAATTTAAGAAGGTACTTACTGACAAAGCCCTCATAAAAGTTATCAGTTGAGCAATGTGTCTCTTTCATGTGGCAAAGATGAGACTTTACCTGTCCACTTATTTTTCCAAGTGTCTCAAGATAAAATGATATTAATAATGACCACATGAGACAAGAAAGTAAGAAATAAAACAGATTGAGAACTTTGTCTAGAAAATAAATTTGGGTTAAGTTACTGCACAAAGAGCTGATGGGAAGCAAATAGATCAGAAGCCTCCTAAGATTTTGAGGGATTTGTATTGAACCAAAGATATCATGATGCCACGCTAAAAAATTTTTGTTTGAAACTAAAAGCAACTACCAGGACCTCAAACCTCACTAGTAAAAAAGAAAAAATATATATGTACTGTAAAATCTACACAGCCCTCAAGGAAACTTCAGATTTAGATAATAATAAACAAAGAAGACCCACTCAGATGGTGTCGCCAGAGGCCCAGACACTATGGATGTGTAACTCCTCTAGGTGAGAAGAATTAGAACCTAATCAAGGAAATTTTTGCAGCCCCAGGCTAGGAGCTCCCACAGTATCTGCCCCATATGAATCCAAACCTACAGTGAACTGGTGACTGCTGTGTGTCTTCCATTCTTTTCTGTTCCAAATGGGAGAGATTTTGCAGTTTTCTCTCTTGCAGCTGGACAGAACGACGTGGTCAAGGGAGTGACAGCAGAAGTGATGTATGCCACTTCCAGACTTGGTCCATAAAGACTTCCGGCTCAGCCCTCCACACCTGTCCTTTCCCTGGCTGCCAACTTTTTGCCAGTGCCCAGTAACCTTGGAAGTCTTGTGCCTTGTGTTGTGGATAGTAAAGTCTCTATCAGCCTTAATGCAGGAATGACTGCATGAAGCTGAGCCCCCAAACTTTTGCTTGATTGGACTTTAGGTAAGCAAGAAGTAAACTTCTTTTGTGTTAATCCATTGAGACTTGGGGCTTTATCTGTCTTAGGAACAGAAGTTACTTCAAAATACACTGTGAGAAGGGCACTCCATTCAGAGGAAAAAGCATACAGTAATTTCTTAAGCTGCTTCTGCAAGAGGCTGGCATGGGCTTCAGAAAAGAGGCACCATCTCTAGTCTTCATGAGGGTTGGGTGCCATTGCCCCAAAATAGAGGGAGAACAGCTAACTTCTGTTACCAAAAAGACCAAATACATTTTTTTCCCTGCTATCCTGTGGATCAACTGGATTCAATATACTTTCAGCAAGGTATGGGTTCATATGCCAGTTTTTCCTTTTACCAGCAATGTGATGTGAGCAATTAAAAAAAAAAACTATGAGTCTCAGTTTTCTCATTTATGAAACTTGGTATATTAATACCCTAGGCTTTGAAATGCTCTGTAACAAGCCAAGAGTTAAATTTATTCCTACACCCATCTATCTATATGGATCTGGATAAGCCTTTAGGGCAATTTTCTCTTTTTGGTATTTAGAGATCATGACTGATAAAGACTTCAGTACTGTAATTTTATCCCATGGAACATGCAGCCTCCTTAGTCAATGAATGTGAGAAAAGAGACCAGAAAACCACCCATGGGTTTTTCAATGTCTCAACCAGAATGAACACATACATCATTTTCTTCCTAAAAACTCATTTGCCAGAATCATCTCCTAACCTGACCCAACTGCAAGGAGGTCTTCCCTGAACTAGAAAGACACTAGGAGTATTTACCTCATTTGGATAACAAGACCTTTCTCATAGGAATGTTATGAGAAATTACCTAAGATATACAAAAAAAAGTTTCTAAATTCTGAAAAGCTATACCCATTGTGATGGTTAATTTCTTGTGTCAACATGGATAGGTTATAGTGCTCCATTGTTTGGTCAAGCAAGCACAGGCCTGATTGTTACTGTGAGAATATTTCATAGATAAATTTGCATCTATAATCAGTTGATTGCATCTACAATCAACAAAGGAGATTGTCCTCAGCAATGAGGAGAGTCTCCTCATCCAATCATTTGGATGTCTTAAAGACAGAATTGAGGATTTCAGAAGTCAGAAAGAATTTCTGTCTTTACTTCAGTGGGCCAGCTTCTCCTGGGGAATTCAACTTCACTTTCACAGTATTTTCCAACTCGTAGTCTGTCCTACAGAGCTCAGACTTGTCAATTCCCACAGTTGGTTCTGTTTCTCTGGAGAACCCTGCAAATTTGCCCATCATATAAAATTCAAGCCTCTTCATACTTCACTGGGAAGATAATTCCACTTGTGAAATCTTAGAATTTCTTTATTTTGGAGAATGAATCCCAAATGTTTTCCTCTCTTATTTGCCAAATTTGCTTCTGAAACATATGTACACTAAACTTTAAATCAATTCAGTAGACATACACTTTATACTTACTGTGTTCAAGACACACCTCAATGTCATACAACCAGACCTTACATTTGTAGCTAACACTGATAACAGAATGGATGGAGTTAAATAAGCTCTTTGAAGGGCGCCTGTTGAGCCCTAACTTTTATTGGACTCTGACAAAGCCTAGAAACTAACTTTCTGCAGAGGCATTCAAAATACATTCCCTAGTGTCCCAGCCACACAGGAATTGTTGATTTTAATCCACTCTTTGTTGTTTATTTGACCAAGAATTTAAGTAGGTTTGGGGTAAGGAAAAGTATTTTATAATCTTTCTGCAGTTTTTTTGTTCCAACACATCATACTGTACAACATGTGTCACAATTTCAATCTCTCCCACACATTTCCCTCATGGTGAGGGGATTAATATTGTAGGGGTTTCTAGTGCCCCAGCTCACCAGGGACTCAAATTTTCTCTGCAAAGTTTGATTTTTATCTTCCTGTGTGCATGTGTGTGAGTGCACACGTCTTTCTCTTTGTGTGGCTCAAACTTTTCTAAAAAGAAGTCAAGCTGTCCTCCCTCTGTCTTATCCCCTTTACCCTAATCCATCTGTTATTATTCCCTTGGCTTCTCAGAGGACTAAATGTCCCTAACTTAATTTTGTTGAAGCTAATGATATAGCGAAAAGAAAAAAAATGAGAGGGAGAAAATGGTAGGCTGTAGGTTGCCATTATTCCATACGTATATAATTGCAGATTTCAAGTGGGGGAAAGTTTGCTGCAGCGTTGTTAGAACTGCTCTTCAGGGGGCAATTGCCAACCAGGTTTCAAAACTGTAGAGTGGGAGAGCAGCCTGACATCAGGGAGGAGGGTAACAGGCTGCTGAGCCTCTTGCCAAGATTTAATAATTGAGATGAAAATGCAATAGTCTCATTGCAAGAGGCAGACTATTTAGAGCACCGCCCCCCCCCCACACACACACACACACACTGGGGTTCTGTCTTTGCTGATCAGGGCTCATTGTTCTCTCACTTAATGTAACCACAGCTTTCAGTTTTCCAGGTGCTTCTTAACTTCCCCCTCGTTGTCGTTCTGCTTGAGTCTTGTCTTCGTAAAATGGAACACAACCCACAGTCATAACATGTGCCCATTGTGTAGAAGGATGACACTTAAGGCACTTGAACACAGACTACTAAGTGCTTTCAGGGGTAGGTGTAGGCGGTGGGTTTTATGTAAGTTCTCTAACCTCCCAGAGTTTGGATCAACAAAGACATAAGTCAAAAGTCTACAACAGAGGAACTCAACACTAAATGCTTTTTATTTTCCTGTAGAAGTGGATGGACTTTTGAAATCTTTTGCTACAAGCTGTCTCTGTCTCTTTGTCCACAGACACCACTCTTACCCCAAGCATTGCTCTTCTACCTCCAGAGCGTTTGACCATTTGCCCATACAGGTCTGCCCCATACAGCATCTCAATTTCTTATCTCCATATTGAAGGAGGGATATTTCTATGCTCCAAATGCCTTCTGCAGGGCAGAACCTGTGCTGGATATTTAATGATATTTGTTTTAAAATGTTTAAGGTATTTTACAAGAACACATGAAATATAAGATGATTCATATCAAAACAGAAAAAAAAGCAAAAAGAAAAAAGCAAAGGAAGAAACATAAAATACAGTCAGGAAAAGACTAGAAATAATATCCTACCTACTCGCCATGGGAAGCCACAAATTTATGTTTGATAGGAGTCAGTGCTAAGAAGGGAAAATTGAATAATAACCAATGCAAAATGGGAAATACAGATTTATACAATTCACAGTGGCTATCAAAGAAAAAGCAAATCACTTGCTTAGGAAAAATGTATCTATTTTTGGACAAAAAATTAAATAGGTGTACTCCTGGGACTTTGCATAAACAGAGCACTGAATAGCATAAAGAACAATACCCTCAATGACATCTTTAAACAAGAACAATTATAAACTGCTCATTCTTGTGGAAATATAGGCTAATACCAGAGAGTCAGAATGAAGATAAGAGGAGTGAGAAGATTAGGGTGCAACATTTAAGGAGGCACACTCTCTCACTCACAGAGTTGTGCACATGCCACCTTAAATTCAGCATCCTAGATACCTCACCTCCTTTACTCTAGTCCTGCCCCTATGATTCCATCACTCAGAGTCATATCCAATACCAAGAATTCTCTAAGGCAGAGGTTCTCAATGAGGAGGACAAAGTAGGGAATTTTCCTTCTAAGAACTTTAGCAATGTCAGGGGAGAATTTTGGCCATCTCTATTGGACATGTGCTATGGACATCTAGGACATCTATAGGCAGAAATGTGTCAGAGATGTGTTAAATATCCTACAGTGTACAGGACAGCCACCTTCAACAAACAATTATCCAGCCCCAAAATGTCATTGGTGCCCAAGCTGGGGAACCTTATTCTCATACCTTCATAGCTTTTTGGTCATCTGTCTACTTATTCCTGAAGAAGAGCCTTTTTTCTTATCCCTTTGTCAATCCATGAATGAGCCCAACTGAAGATACTTTCTAAATATAACTCAAAGTCAACTTCTTTCCATCATCCACTTGGACTAACATGGTAGCCTCTGTGGAAAAGGCATTTGATTGCCTACCCAACAGCACTTTAACAGTAATGGCATCCTTGGCCAGAAAACTCATATTTTACCTTGAAATAGAAGGAAGAGATCCTTTGATTTGAACCAATCATGTTAACCCCATTCTCTTTGTCAATGATTGACAGAATTATGAACATCTATTTCCCATTTTGACCAATGAAATACAAGGATTGTGCTGGAGGCTTCTGGGAAAGACTCTGGTTTCCAATAGAGAACTAATCCTGTCTTCTTTTCCCTTCTTCTAGTTTTGAATGTGAATGTAATGTCTATAGTTGTGGTGGCCATCTTGCCATCAGGAAGTGCAAACAGAAGGAAGAAAAGAAAAGAAGCAAAGAGCACCAGTGCAAAGAGAATACACCCCTGCCACAGTGGCCTTTTGAAGCTTGCTATTCCTTTTGCCTAGAATGTCCGCCTCCTCCCTCACACAGTAAATTCCTAGTCATACCTGAGATCTCAACTTAAGAGTCCCTTCCTCAGGACAGTCTTCTCTGACCTCACTGACCCTGTCCTATCTTGTTATAGGTTTGCAATGTCATATATGCATCCTTCAAAGCATTTGCCACCATGCAATTTTACATTTGTTTGTGTGTGATTTGATTGTTTATTTTCTTCCTTACTAGATGCCAATTTACAGGACAACTGAGACCGTCACAATACCTCCAGTCTCTAGATCCTTGCCCGACATTTAGATGTTCATAAGCAATTTTTCCTTTTATGTTTTTGGATGAATATAGCTTACATTCATCGTTGGCCTTTAAAGCAACATTCCCGGAATTTTTTTTTTCTCAATAGAATATGTGATAATGAGTGGAGTGGTTCTGATCTCAAGATTGTACCCCTGGAAAACACCTAGAAACAAGATATTCTCTGTGGTCAATTGAATATAAGCTCTTCTCATGTGAGATATAATTGAACTGGAGCTGGCAGGGTTAAGTTCCTTTCAGAAAGGAAGGAGGCTTGCAAAAAGAATGCTTAAAGGAAGATCCTTCTATCTTCCATCAGAGGTGAGCTGAGAGAAGGACACAGAGACAAAAGTCTCAGCAGAAAATTGTTTTGAATACTTCAATGAGCAGACTAATTGGTGAATGAAGCTCTGAAGTTGTATATAACAGTATAGAGCGTTGCTAAAAATGCAAGTACTTTACATACAGCATGTCATTTAATCTTCACAGTAACCTGAGGTAGGTATAATTACTTCTGTATTACAGCTGATAAGACAAAAAAGCAGCATAGGAACTTAGGCTTATCTATTTCCTCAGTTAATATTCTTTCTTCTCCACCAATGGTTCTCAAAATTGGCTGACATTAGAATCACCTGGGAAGGTTTGGGTTCCATTCTTAAACATTTCTATTGAAGTTTTCAGGAATTTAAAATGCTCTCCTGGTGATTCTAATGTTTAAGAGCCACTGATCTATGGGTCTATGTTTAAAAGAGATTACTAGGCTCTACCTCCAAGGTTTCTGAGTAAAATAGAACTTGGATGGTGCCTAAATGTCTGCATTTCTGATAAGTCCTTAGGTGATGCTGATGCTACCGGTCCAGTGACTACACTAAGAGCCAAGCAACCCTTGCCCAGCTGCTCAGATCTCACAGCCTCTCTGTGCACCCTTTACAGACAAGGAGATTCACACTGAGATGCATACTAATTAGATTCTCAAATACTGAAGAGAAGTAGAAATTCCTGAAAACAAGAGAAAAGTAATTCATCATATACAAGGGAAGCAATGTAAGACTAAGTGCTGACAACTCAATGGCCACCATGGAGGTGAGAACGCATTGGTTTCACATATATAAGATTCTGAAAGAGAAAACTATCAGCCAAGAATTCTTTATCCAGCAAAGCTGTCTTTCAAAAATGAAGGAGAGTTTACAATCTTCATGGACAAACAAATGCTGAGAGAATTTGTTAATAAGAGATCTGCCCTGCTAGAAATACTAAAGGGAGTTCAGTTGACTGAAAAAGGAGAAAGAGGTCTGGAGAAGGGCACAGAATTGAAGAGCATTAGTAAGGGTAACTTAAAGAATATAAAGAAAGGGGAAAAATAGATCTAACAAATAAAAAAGAAAGGATAAGATGGTTTGTTCAAGTACTGTCTTCACAGTAATAACTTTGAATGTAAAGGGATTCAACTTTCCATTTAAAAGATACAGAGTGGTAGAATGGATTAAAAAGTATGATCCACCCACCCAGCCAGGCACTTCCTGCCCCTCCACTCACCATGGGACATAACTCTGGGCCTTCAGAACACCTCCCATATCTCACAATCCAGCCAGCCTCCCCGCACTTCTCTAGGGAGTCCCTTCTCACTTTCACCTCTCCATCCACATCCCTTGTTCTCACCCATCCTTTTCTCCTTTGTCCCTGAGCCTATCCCTTCTCCTCACTACAAACAGCCACAACTGGGTAACCTCCATTTCTTCATGATCTCTCCCTACCCCATCCCCATCATTATTCTTCCTCACATACTTTGGATCTTCTAGATTACAATAAAACAAATGGCATGATTCCCTCTAAGAATCATCTCTGTTCATTGCTGACACTCACCCTCCCTTCCCCTCTTCACGACCCAGTTTGCAAAGTTGGTTTCTACTCCATCATGTGGAAGTAGCCTAGGAAAATTGTCAATGACCTTATTGTCAGATTCAGAAGCTTTTTCTCAGTGACCACAGCATTTAACTATTGACCTTATTATTCCTATTTTCTAATATTTCCCTCACGCCTAGAAGATGGTCTTCATGCCTTTCCTTCTTTGTTTTATCTAAAAGCCAGTCCTTGACACCCTTCTCTTTCTCAATAGGGCATTCTAGAACTTTAGAATCATAGGGAAGAGAGGGTGGATCTTGTTAAAAATGCAGATTTCCTGGGCATTCCCAGGCTCCTCCCTGGAGATGCTTAAGGTATTTATTCAGTCACTCTGAAATACAGCCTGGGGCTTTACAGCTTCAGCAGGCACTCTGGGTAATGCCATGAAAATGGCCCATTGACTGCATTCGAAGAAATTTTACCTTCCCTTAGGGATTACCACCCTTCCTAAATACAACCTGTGCCCTCTTCGTAACTCTCAGCCCACTGTAGCCATGGTATGCAGGAATACTTCTCCAGCTCTACCTGGAAGCCCCATGGCGTCTTCACACTTATTACCCAGATTCTCCCCTTTCCTTCCTAGTCCCTCACTCCCACCCCAGTGGAGCCCACTGTCCTCCTTTCCATGCCATTGCTCCTAGCCGTGCTTCCATGGCTTCCCTCTCAACTCTCCACTCTCCCTTCCAGACTCCACAGTGCTGCTAGATTTATCTTTGAAATGTAACTTTTCTGGTCACCACTGTCCTGTTCAGTGATCTTCAGTGACTCTCTAGGCAAGAATATCAAGTTCAGCCCCCGTGAGCTTCATACTTGTGACAGTCCACCTCCTGGCTCATGCTTGCACAACCACTTTGTAGTACCCTACCTTAATGCTTCACAAATACCAGTGGGTGCCTGCCCACACATGTGCCTCCTCTCTGCCAGAAATGTCCTTCTCCCAGATGACTTCCCCATAAATGGCTAGCCCTGAGTCCTCTTTGTATCCTTGTCCCAGGCTTCTCACAAAGATTAAAGCAGAAATAAATGAACTGGAAAAAAATGGAAAAGAATCAATAAAACCACATGTTGGTTGTTTTAGAAGATTAATAAAATTGACAAACCCTTAGCTAGATGGACAAAGACAAAAAGAGAGAAGATGCAAATAAATAATATCAGAAACAAGAAGGGGATCACTGCTATGGATCCAGAAGAAATTAAAAAATTATAAGAAGATACTATGAACAATAGTATACCAACAAACTAGATAACTTAAGGAAATGGACAATTTTATAGAAACACATGAGCATCCGGCACTGACTCAAGAAGAAATAGAAGGCCTCAACAAACCAGTTGCAAGTAAAGAGATTCAATCAGTCATCAAAAACCTCCCTACAAAGAAAAGCCCAGGACCAGATGGCTTCATAGGGGAATTTTACTAAACATTCCTAAAAGAACCAATGCCGTTCCTGCTCAAACTCTTTCAAAAAATTTGAAGAAAAAAGGAACAAGTCCTATCTTTTTTTATGAGGCTAACATCACGCTAGTACCAAAACCAGAAAAAACACAAAAAAGAGAACTACGGGTAAATCTCCCTAATGAATATAGATGCAAAGATTCTCAACAAAATACTTGCAAATCAAATCCAAGTCCACATTAAAAGAATTATACACCATAACAAGTGGGATTCATTCCAGGCATGCAAGGGGGGTTCAATATAAGAAAATCAATCAACATAATACAACACATTAACAAATTGAGGTGAAAATCACATGATCACCTTGATGCTGAAAAAACATTTGAGAAGATTCATCATTCTTTTCTAATAAAAACACTTTAAAAGGTAGGATTCAAAGGAAACTTCTTCAGTATGATAAAGGGCATATACAAAAAACCCACAGTCTGCATCATACTCAACAGCAAGAGACTGAAAGCCTTCTCCCTAAGATCAGGAATGAGACAGGATGCCCACTGTCACCACTATTATTCAACATTATGCTAAAAGTTGTAGTTAGAGCAATTAGGCAAGAAAAAGAAATAAAAGGCATCCAAATCAGAAAGGAAGTTTTAAAACTCTCATTATTTGCTGATGACATGATCCTATATCTAGAAAATCCAGAGAAATCCATGACAGAGTTACTTGAGCTAATAAATTCAGCAATGTGGCAGGATATAATATTAATGCGTAAAAATCAGTAATGTTTCTTTACAGTAGTAATGACCTAACTGAGGAGACAATTAAGAAAAAAATTCCATTCACAATAGGAACTTTAAAAATCAAGTATCTAGGAATAAACTAATCAAGGATGTAAAGGACCTCTACACAGAAAACTACAAAATTTTGCCAAAAATCAAAGAAGACCTAAATAGGTGGAAAAATATTACATGTTCATGGATAGGAAGATTAAATGTCATGAAGATGTCAGTTCTACCCTAATTGATCTACAGAAATTAAGCAATCAAAATTCCAACAACCTACTTCACAGGCTTGGAAAAGCTAGTCCACAAATTTATTTGGAAGGGAAAAGAGGCATTGAATTGCCAAAAGCATCCTTTAAAAAAGTAGAACAAAGTGAGAGGACTTATAATTCCTGACTTAGAAGCTTATTCTAAAGCCACAGTAGTTGAAACAGCATTGTATTGTCACAAAGATAGACATATTGATCATTAGAATTGAATTGAGAATTCAGAAATAAACCTTCAGATCTATGGTCAATTGATTTTTGATAAAGTCACCAAATCTACTGAACTGGGACAAAATAATATCTTCAGTAAATGGGGCTGGAACAACTGGATATCCATAACCAAAGGAATGAAAGAGCACACCCACCTCTCTCCCTTCACAAAAATCAACTCAAAGTGACCAAAGACCTAAATATAAGAATCAGTACCATAAAACTCCTAGAAGAAAATACAGTGAAACATCTTCAAGATGTATCAAAAGTTGCCTTCATAAAACCTTGTGTCTGATGCTCCTTTTATCTACCTTGTCAACAGACGAGTAGAACATATGGAATAAAAATCAATAATAGGGGTGTGCTGGTTTGAAAGGAAGTATGCCCCCTAAGAAAAGCCATGTTTTAATGTAAGTCCCATTTCATAAAGGTAGAATAATCTCTAGTCAATACTGTATGTTTGAAACTGTAATGAGATCATCTCCCTGGGTGATGTGATTTAGTCAAGAGTGGTTGTTAAATTGGATTAGGTGACGACATGTCTCCACCTGTTTGTGTGGGTCTTGATTGGTTTATTGGAGTCCTATAAAAGAGGAAATATTTTGGAGAATTAGTGATTCAGAGAGAGCAGCACCACAAAGCAGAGAGTCCACCAGCCAGTGACCTTTGGAGATGAAGAAGGAAGACGCCTCCCGCGGAGCTTCATGAAACCGGAAGCCAGGAGAGAAAGCTAGCAGATGACGCCGTATTCGCCATGTGCCCTTCCAGCCGAGAGAGAAGCCCTGACTGTGTTCGCCATGTGCCTTCTCATTTGAGAGAGAAACCCTGAACTTCATCGGCCTTCTTGAACCAAGGCATCTTTTCCTGGATGCCTTTGATTGGACTTTTCTATAGACTTGTTTTAATTCTCGGCCTTAGAACTGTACACTAGCAACTCATTAAATTCCTCTTGTTAAAAGCCGTTCCGTTTCTGGTATATTGCATTCTGGCAGCTAGCAAACTAGAACAAGGGGGAACGAATGTTAAAATAAATTTAGTTTGAAATGCTAGTGATCAATGAAAGGGAGGGGTAAGTGGTATGGTATGTATAATCTTTTTTTTTCTGTTTTTGTTTTATTTCTTTTTCTGTCGTTTTTTTATTTCTTTTTCTGAATTGATGCAAATGTTCTAAGAAATTATCATGATGATGAATATGCAACTATGTGATAATATAGTGAATTACTGATTATATATGTAGAACAGAATGATCAAAAGAGGAATGTTTTCGTTTAATTGGTGTTTTTTTTAATAAAAAATTGCCTTCATAGACCTTACACCCAAAGTACATGCAATGAAAGAAGAAAAAACAGATAAATGGGAACTCCTCAAAATTAAATGCTTCTGTGCCTCAAAGGACTTTGTCAAAAGTGAAGATGCAGCCAACTCAATGGGAGAAAATATTTGGAAGCCACATATCTTATAAGGGTTTGATATCCAATACATAAAGATTGTATTTCATTGAAATGAAAGGACAAACAACCCAATTATCAAATGGGCAAAAGGCATTTTTCCACAGAGAAAATACAAATTGCTACAGAGCATATGAAAAGATGTTCATCTTCATTAAGTATTAGAGAAATGCAACTCAAAACCACAATGAGATATCATCTCACACCTGTAAGAAAGACTGCCAGTAAACAAACAAGAAACAACAAATGTTGGAGAGGATGTGGAGAAATTGGAACTCTTATCCACTGCTGAAGGGAATATATAATAGTACAGTCACTGTGGAAGACAGTTTGGAGTTTCCTCAGAAAACTAAATATCAAGTTACCCTATGACCCAGCAATTCCACTACTCAGTATACACCCAGAAGATCAGAAAGCAGTGGCACAAACAGACATTTTCACACCAATATTCATAGCATCATTATTCACAATGCCAAAAGATGGAAACCATCCAAGTGCTCTTCAACATATGAGGGGATAAACAAACTGTGGTATATACATACGATGGAATACTATGCAGCAATAAGAAGAAATGAGGCCCTGAAGCATATGGCAACATGGATGAAACTTGAGGACATAACGCTGAGTGAAATAAGCCAGGCACAAAAGGATAGATACTATGTGATTTCACTAATACGAGCCCCCTAGGAAATATAAGCTCAGATTCTTAAAAGCACTGGTTGGGAACACCAATTCAATATTGTAAGAAAGCATCCTTGACTTGTTCCTAAGTGTAAATGAAAATGCATCTTAAATTTCAGCAGTAAGAATGATGTTAGCACTAGTTTTTAGATATAAACTTTTTATAGTAAGAAAGTTTCTTTGTATTGTTAGTTTAAGACTTTAAGACTTTATCATAAACATTTATTTAATGTTTTTATGCCTCTGTTGAATAAAAATAACTCTCTCAAACAATGGGAAAAAGAAGTTAATGCATTTAAAAAAAAAAAAAAGAAGGCAGCTACATCTCCTGGCATTGCCATGGTCTGCTGAGCAGCCTCAATGATAGAAAGCACCCTCCGGACTGTTTAATAATTTACTCATATGTATTCCCTATTAGAATATAGCTCCTGGAGGACAAGGATTATGTTTACTTTGCATTCCCAGTAATTGGAAAGCGGCTGATATATAGTAGATGCTCAACTTTTGTTGCCTGGATCAGAGTTGCTCAGCCTCAAAACTAGTGACATTTTGGACTAGGAAATTCTTACTGTGGAGGTCTGTTATGTGCACTGTAGGATGTTTAGGAGCGTCCCTGGTCTTTGTCCATCATATGTCAGTAACACTCCCCATCCCTATTTGTGACAACCACAAATGTCTCCAGAACTGCCAAAGGACCTCTGGGCATTAAAGAGGTGGAAATGGATCACCTCCAGGTAAAAACTTCTGGCCTGGATGAAAAAATTATTGTTGTCGGAACAAGAGCTTGGAAGGAAAGAGACAGTGGCATCAGCCAGATATGGACACTTGACTTATAGACTACATGCATTCACTGAAGTGGGAAGCTACTCAAGACCTAACTTGGGTGCAGATTCTAATAGAAAGAATACTCAAGCAAGAGAAGCACAGCTTAGAGAGTGTGGAGGGAGCCACAGCAGGAAGTGAGCATAGAGAGGCAAAATAGCAATTTATTAATTGCACAGGCCAGAAGTTTGGTTTGTTTGGAACCAGACAAACCCAGAGTTTGAATTTCAGCAAATCCTCTTTCTAACTGTGTGATTTTTGACAGATTATTTAGCCATTCTGATTTTTAACTTCCTCACATGTAGAAAGAAGACATGAATATTGTTGTGGTATTAATCAAGCAAGTATATCTACAAAATGTTGACAGTGTTTAACGTAACAAGCACATGACACATGCTTAATATCTTTATTTTTATCATTATAAAACTTCGATGAAGTTATTATAAAACTTTGATGAAAGAAATTTTAAAAAGCAGATAAATGGAGAGATATTCTATGTTCGTGAATACTAAAATAGTATTATCAAGATGCCAATTCCTCCCAATTTGTTCTATAAAGTCAACGCAACCCCAACCAAAATTTCAGCAAGTTATTTTGTGGATATCGACAAAACAATTCTAAAGTTTGTGTGGAAAGTTAAAAGACCCAGAATCATCAATGCAATACAGAAGAACAAAGTTGGAAGGCTGACACTACCTGACTTTAAGAATTACCATAAAGTGACAGTGATCAAGATTTGTGGTCTTGGAAAACAAATAGACAAATAGATCAATGGAACAGACTCAGAAGAAGACCCACACAGGAGTGGTTAACTGATCTTTGATGAGAGAGTGAAGCAATTAAATGAATAATGGATAATGTTCTCAAAAAATGGTGTTGGAACTACTGGACATAATATGCAAAAAAGATAACTGTAAGCAGAGACCTTACACTTTTCACAAAAATTAACTCAGAATGTATCATAACCTAAATGTAAAATACAAAAGTAGGAAGATAAAGATAGGAGAAGATTAAATAGGAGAAAATCTAGGTGGCCTTGGGTTTGGTAATCACTTTTCAGATACAACATAAAGCAGAATCCATGAGAGAAAAAAAATTGATGTTAGATTTCATAAAAATTTTAAACTTCTGCTCTGTTGAAAAAAACCATTTAGAGAATGAAAAAACAAGTCACAGACTAGGAGAAAACGTTTGCAAAACCAGTGTCTGATAAAAGACCTGTGTTCAAAATTATTAACATCTGTAAGTCCAGCAAAAGTGGAAAGTTCTGGAAGAAGGGTCTCATATCCAGAAATAGATTCCATTAAAAAAAAACAAACAATAGACAAACAGGTGGGCAATATTGGAGGCTGTTTTCCAGGCTGGGGAACATGGAAAAATAAGACACAGCTCTGCTTTCATGAAGCCCCTTAGGGCTAATGCAGAACACAGTTCAATAATTACTAAAAATGGATCCTGATGCAAATTAAGGAGAATCCCAAGTATCTCGTTTCTTACTAAAAGAAATAGTACTTATGCAACAGAAGGGAAATTGTGTAAAAAAATAACAGATTCCTAGAAAAATATCCCATCAAAGGGAGATTAAAAAAGACATAGACTATGTGAAAAATTCTATATTTATATGAGAAATTGAATCCAAAGTTAAAACATTCTTCTAAAGAAATATCCACAACTGGATGGCTTAACCAGAAAATTCCTTCAAACATTTAAAGAAGACATTTCTATTGATGAAGACAAAATAGGAAAAAATTCCTAAGAAAATGCTTCTTCAGCGTAGTTTAAAGAAATTGATTTATGTGGATTAAAGACTGGAGGAAACGGAGGGGTAAACAATGTGTTTGGTGAACAGTGAGAGATGAATTTTGCTAAAAGGGAGGAACCAGATTGCAAAATTCCCAGAAATAAATTGGATAGATATTCAGAAGCAAATCAATAGCAGGTCAAAAATGATATAATGAGAAATGTTGATCTGAACTAATAAGAAGGAACAAAACCCTGAGAGTCATAGTCTAAAAAGCAACCAAATGAAAGCAGCATGCAAGATAAATAGTCTCGGACACTTTATGGGATAAGGATTTGTGAGAACCAAAGGGATGCAGAGAGAAGTGCTCAGAACAGTTGCAGAATTTGAGGCATGAGGTGGAGACGTCCTGGTTTGAGATGCTATCACCAGGAACAGAAAAGAGAACTTGTGGGCCTTTTCAAGGAATAAGAGAACAAAGAGAAGGAAGGCAATAGGGAAAAGGAAGAGGAGTCTTGTACCTGGGAGTGAATGTAAACTATCTGTCAAACCCTGATAATTCTTCTCTAGCAGACAAGTTACCTTGAATATTCTTATTTTAGGTACACAGTCCTGGTGAAGTGTTTCTCCCTCCATGCAAACATCTCCAATTCTCTTTCTCTTCATCCCATCCTTGCAAGCCCAGCTAAAACAAAAGACATCTGTAGGGCATTTCTGCTAAGTCTGCAGTGACATTGTTATGGCTGATTCACCTGAGTAGGCTTGGGACAGATTTTCCAAAATGAAGTACAGTTTTGTGTATAATAAATGCATGCACAGATATCTTTATTACTCTGTGGATTGTTTTTTCCTAATCCGATAAATATTACGCAAAGGTCAGGGTCAGAATGAGATAGATTCTCTTCGCCAGCGGACTGTAAACACTCAGACAATGAAACCGAAAAAGCAAAAGGAGCATTAATGGTCTTCATCCTTTATCTGCATCTCTTCCCTAATGCTCACATTTTATAAAACTGAAGTTCAAGACAACTTTTTCAATTTATGAGCAGTAAGGAGCAAATGGAGAAGATCATTCATGGAAATGAGAAAGTTTTCCAATTATCGGTGACATTCATCTTTAAACCCCCAAAAGCATGGTTTTCCAGAAATGTTGCAGGCAATGTGAAAATGTAACTATTGATTTTACTTTTATGGCAACATTGTAAGACAGAATTTCAGAAACTTCGCATCAGAAAAGGGTTTAGGATTTAGGTTTTATGATCCATTAATTTTCACAAATGATTCCGGATGACTTCTGTGACTTACCCAAGGTCATGCAACTAGAGCCATATAAAAGAAATAACAGTAGTATTGGTAGCAAACAATTGTTGTGTGCTTACTATGTGCCAAGTATTGTCTTAAAAGCTTTACAGGCATTAACTTGTCTTCACTTACTCAACACTATAACATAGCTGCTGTAATATCCCCATTTCAGAGCTGAAAAAACTGAAGCACCAGGAGGTAAAGTCAACTGCCCAGGGTTACAAAACCAGCAAAAGGCTGAATCAAGACTCAGTCCAGACAGCCTGACTTCAGAGCACACCTTAGAGGTTTCGACATTTTGTGTGCAAGGATAAGGAGGGGAAGTCTTTTCAGTGTCCTGTATGAGGATGATGGTGAGCAATGAAGCAAAATGCAGATATATAGATATTTCTATCTAAGAGAAGAAGATATTTTTAGTTCAGTCTCTTGACACAGTTTCCATTTGTTGCTAACAGTGCATATACATGTGACTCTACTTTCCAGAACTGCTCCTAGGACTAGAAAGAAAACCGAGAAGTTGTTTAAATTATAGTGATTATGTCTAAAAGGCTCTCTTTCTCCTCTCCAGCCACTTGAAAAAAAAAAAAGAGAGAAAATAAAAATCAAGACTCTGACCAAAACAGAGCTGCAGCAATTTTTAGAAAAATTATTTTAAACCATGAAACCACTCTGGATCTCAGATCTCTCCTCTATAAAATTCAGTTCCAGGACTAACTTGTGCCTAAGGTCCTGTCCATCTCCGAGTCTATAAAATCCATCTTCTCTATTGTTTCTCTAGGAAGACAGGAAAGTGCATTGCAAAGCAATGAATGTTTTTGCAATCTTAAGTGGTCTTTGGTGGCAGAAGCAATGGTGCCTGGCAGCAAACGTGGTCAAAGTTGAGAAGCAGAACTTTATTTTCCATCTTGAGCCTGCATTTTAGCCATTCTTGGGTTATGCTCATAATCTTATGCCAATTCCCAGCAGCCTCTCCTATAGCCTTCTTCCTCCTCACAGCCAATGGAGGGTGTTTTGAGGGAAAACTGAGCCCATCCCATGCTGTGGGGTGAATATGGCCATAGCATGCAGTCCCTTATTGTTCCCAAACCCCACACCCATCTCATGCCCAACTTATTTTACTTGACCCTCCTTCCCTGTGTCAAAATCCTTGTCGGAAAACCAGCAGAATATATATCACCTTTGGGACAAGAACCTCCTTGTTTGTACTAGTCTCTTACCCCTCTCCCCGACCCCTCACTCCCCTTCCCACCCATCCCCTGGAATGGAGTCCTGCCCCTGAATCTGTGTCTGAATCTTGTGTCTGTGTCTCTGCTACTTTTCACACATTTTCCAGATGTCCTGTTTACTTCTCTGAATCATCTCCTATACCCTAGGATGACCTCTGCCATGCTCTGTTCACCTGTCACACACCCCTTTTCTACTTGCATCTTTCCAACAGCCTTTATGCAGCTGGCCTGAACCCAGGTGCATGGAATATGTTCTCCGGATACCATGTTCCTCCTGCTTCATGGTTTCCCCAACCCCAGAACACAGTGAATCTCCCACTTCTGTGTGCTTTCTTTTTCTTTCATAGACTTTGGGAATAATCTGTAAATTGGGACCAAATTTTGTTAACTTTTTAATACCTAGTTTTCAGCCTGGTGCTGCCGCTTAGTGCATGCTCAGTAAGTACAGGAGGAATGAACGAATGAAGGTCCCAGCACCCATTATCCTGCCCAACCCACTGCAGTTAACACTTCCATGCCTGTTTATGTCATAAGACTCTGCAACTCCTTCTTTCTGTCAGCTCTTCTCTTTCATATCACTAACAACATCTCCAGCAACTGTGGATATTTCAATCAAAGACTGCATCTTTATCTTGCATTCCAATACTTTATTTTCCCATGAATGATCAACTAACCCTGTGGAAACCAGTTTAAGTTCATTTTCTTTCTAAAGCAAAGCAAAATAAATACATATGCAAAGCAGAAACAAAATTAAACAGTTATATCTAAATGAATCATCTAGAGAGTTGGACCTGGATAAATGGCATTTGTGTGACACAGGTACAGTAAGGCTATCTGTCATTGCAAATTTCTAAGGATGACAACTGGTATGAGTGGAAGTTTTTGACAGCACATAGCACAGCGACAGTTACACAAATGGGAAACACTAAAAAAATTGCCTTCTGCGGCACCCCCTCCTCCTCCAACAGACACACACTCCAGCCAGAGTTTATCAGAAGTGAAGTGGGCTGGAGGAATAAAAATAATAATTGCCAATCAGGAGGCATTTTACATACATAATTTTATGATTCAATCAGATCATGTCCTCCTCTTTTCTAAGCCTGCCATCAGCTTTTCCTACCAGGCAGAGACTAGGCACAGATCTGAGAGTGGCCTGAGAGATCACACGTAGTGTATGCCTCCCTTGCCACTCTGTCCTAATCTACTCTTGCTCTTACCTCTCCAGGAATACTGGCCTCCCTGATGTTTCTCGAATATTCCAGAACATCCTTGGCTCGGGGACTTTGTATTTACTGTTTCTTCAGCCCAAACACTCTGCTCCCAAATATCCCTGTGACCAGCTCCTTAACCTCTTTATTTATCACTTTCTGAATGAAATGTTCTCTGACCACCTCCTGCAAATCCAACCCCTTTCCACCACTCTCATTCCCTGTCCCTCTTCTATTTTGTTTTACTTGCATGGCTCTTACCACTCTCTCAGCTACCATTTATTTTTCTTATTAAACCTTATTTCTGCTCTCTCCCCCAGTAGAGTATAAGCTCCACAAAGGCAATGATTTTGTCTACTTTGTTAACTGCTGTAGTTCCAGTGCCTGGGCTGGCACCTCACATGTATCAGGTGCTCAGCAAATATGTATAACCTAAATAATCTTTAATCCTCACAGCAGAGTTGAAGGCATGAGAATGCTCGTTATCCCCATTTTATAAATGAGGAAACCGATGCTTGAAAAAAAAAAAAGTATTTTGCTCAAGATAATGCAGCTAATGAGTTTTGGAGCTGGGATTTGAACCAGGTTAATTTGACTCTAAAACTTATGCTCTATCCATTATGCTCTGCTGCCCAGGGCAGAAGAAGGGACTTCCTGCAGATGTATGAGGAATTCTGCAGCTGCTTGAATTATTGCTCTTTCCCTCTAGATAAAACAGCTCTTGAAAAACATCATCAAAATGTAAATCTTCAATTCTAGGTAAGTGGTCTGGCTCAGTTGGCAAAGTCACTCTGACAACTGCGAATTAGAATACACTTTGTGTCTCCTCAAAACTAAAAAAAAAAAAAAAATCCAATTAGGCAAACTACTCTTTGGCTCAGGTGATGGTTTATTTCTCTGGGCAGATTAGAAAACCAAAAAGAAGCATATGTATTCTGAGTTTCCAGAGAGCTGAGAGTTAGGTATATATTGCTGCTTTTAAATTTTAGGCACAGGGGCTTCCAAAAAGAAATGGACCTTGAACGTAAATTTAACAGACTCTGTGGTTGTAACCTCCAAACCCTCACTTAACCAGCAAGCCCATGTGCTGCATTTCCACAGGCAACAAAATTCAAACAACGGTCTTGTTAAATCAAGCCCCAAACCTACTAGGGAAGCAAAGGAAGTTGTTTCTATTTGAATTATCCAGATCGGCTGTCAGCATGGATCACATCCACTGGATAATTGCTCATCTCTCCTCTTTGCTCTGCTTGCACAGCCACAGTCTAGGAGCGATTGTTTAGTGGAAATCACCCATGGCTGACATGTTCCTGTTGCGGCAATGATCCCGCAGTGAGCCAGAGACATTAACCAGAGCTGAAAGTCATATGTGACTCTGTCTACCATCATCAAAGATGGGGCTAATCCACAGTGAAGGGACAGAAAGAGATGGTCAAGCTAGACATAGAACAAGTTCACTACATACTGTTGTATATTAGGACAACAAAAAGAAAATTATAAAAATAAATAAATAAGTACTGAAACCCAAGATCTTAAACCCAACATCATTATCCAATTAGAAGAAGAAGAAGAATATGGATTAAAACCTCTAGGTTTGGGGGAGGAGGGTTGGGGAAGTTGAGGGCATGATTTAGATGGGACGGCCGTGCAGATCAGATTCTTTGGATAAGTGTGCAGGTTTGGCTCATTTGTTCATCTTTCATTGCCTGAACTCATGGGGTGTCCTTAATGTCAGTAAATTGCACATTGCAAAAAATGCAACATGGATAAGAATTGACTCTGATGTAAACTAAATTGAACTTACCACTCAATAGCTAAACTCTATAGAAAGGAAAATCCTTAGTCTCTGCTGTGGAGCCCCTCTGCTGTGGAGCCCCTCTGAGCAGCAGAAGTTCCAAGTTCCTGAGGATGGCTGCAAATCTTGTTTGGCATAGAAGACTGAATTTGAGAAAAGGGAGGAGGCACCAATTTTGGGGAAACTTTGGGATGTTGACTTGTGCCAGTGCTGACCTCCCATTGGTTCAATTTACAATAATGGGCCATCGCTTCTCTTCTTGACATACTGCTCCTTAATCCCCTCCAGAGAATCAGTCCTTGATATTAGTCATATTTCCCAATTCTGTGTGAAATTGGTCAGAGGCTGAAAATGACTTTTAGTGTGGCAGGTGTTAAATTTTGTTTTATAGCTCTCACTTTGCACCTCTCTAGCTTGGGTAGGCCTTAGAGGTTACTGTACATTTTAGTTCAGTTTCATCATTCCCATATATTGCAGTTGCAGGGAATATTGCTTTCTTAAGCCTACAAACTTTTATTGCTCTATCCAAAGATAAGGATAAAGTTTCAAAATTTATTGCCCAACCTGCTTCTGTGAAATACACACATACCCACAAGCATGCAGTTGAATGCACCAAATTGCATGGACATGCATGATCACCACCTGTGAATATACAAGCAATTGACACTTTGTAAAGTTGCAGATGGTTAAGTACAGATGCATGTTAAAACCTTCTTTTAACAAAGAAAATGTTTTTGAGACGAGTTCTGTGTTTCAGAGAAAATATTCGGACTATCATCTCTATCCACAAAGGAGTTCTTCTCATGACTCGTTGTTGCCCGTAAGGGGTGGAAATGTTTTGAACTCTTTTAGGTCACTCTTTGGATGTGGAAAGCACTGCTGAGATAGAACCAAATAAAATGTTATAAAACTTAAAGCAATTGCTTCTATTTCCAAATCTTACAAAATGGTATACAAAAGAAATGTTATCCACTAAAATATTTTGTTTGCAAAACCCCTGGGTTGCATCTAAAACAGCCATATCCATGTCAACAAACAGATCTTCTTCCAATGACTCACTTTGTGGTTCATAAACAGTATCCTCGAAAGTATAAAGCTTATAAAGAAGCATGTGAATTCCGTGCAAAACTTTCAATGAAGTGTTTATTAAAAGAAAAGCGCTGTAATTATTAGCTAAAACAAAACCTAATGTGCCAGGAAACATGAGGTATGGAACTTCTAAAATTATTTCAAATAAATACATATGAAGTAAAAGCAATACCTTATTTAGTATAAACTTGACTTTTAAGAGTGCAAATGGTGATCCACGGAACTGGGACTTAATAATTAAGCTGGTAGACACAGTTGTGGCTCCCGTTGGATGTCCACATTTTTTTACTAATCTCCACATACTTAGATGTTCAGAGCTCAGCCAGGCCAAGCAGACCCATTCACGGAATGTTATTTTGAGGAGGCTACTGAAGGCCATGCATCTGACTCCCAGTGCACGTGCTTCTGTGACGAATCTCCCATAGGAGAGATCCCTCCACCGCCAGATGGGAGCAGAGAGTCCTATTCGGGGGGAGGGGGGGGAGATGCACCTGTGGGTACGCTCAGACCCTACAATAATGCAGGGCCCCGGATGACTCCACGACAACTCGGGGCTGAGGCTTCCCATAGGAAGCTGGGGCTTGTGGGGCTCTGGAGAAAAGCAAAAATACTCTTGTCTCCTTATTTTTTCTTCTACCCAAAACTCAGGAAGCACAGAAGGACCAGCCAAGACCTGGTGGTATGGGAGAAGGATCAGAAAGGAGATGAATGTGGGAAGTCAGAGAAGGAAACAGGGAAAGGAAAGAAGATGGAGACAAAGATACCAAGGCTGACTGCATTGCTGATTTTTTTATTGCCAAATCCACCAAGCAGCTGAAGAGAGAGCGTTCAGCCTCCCACTGTCTAACAAAGGGCTTTACCACCACTAATCATACTACAAATGTATTATTTTTTTAATAATATTTTCACTAAAAATATATCATAGGGCTATATTGATAGCAATAGTATCAGACTGCTAAGTATCAGAGGTAGAAGCAGAAATTACATATTGTTTTCTTGGCACATATGGAGCTTGAGGTCTAGGGAAATGAAATTGCCTAAATTCATATTCTCCTTTTCAGACCAAGGTGTTTTAGAGAATAAAATATCGGAAGAAATTCCTCATTGCTGTCAACAAAAATTCTAAGAAGATGCTAGCAAATAAGAAATGAAATGATGGGGGGAAGCCAGTGAGGAACAATGATTTTTTTTAAATTAAAAACTGAAATATATACCTGCCAAAAAGGGGAAATTAAACAAATACTCTATGATGGAGGGTAATAAAAGAAAATATTTTACAAAGAAAAATTTTCAGGGTTTTATCAAAGTATTCCTCTGAAACTGCTAAAAACCCTTTTCTTCATTTCTTCTCTCTCCCTCAGAAACTTTTTCCTTTCATTAGAAGTCAGCCATGTGCAGGAATTATTGATAGCTGCAATATTTCATCCTGTATTTTTTAATCAGTCACTGCAATGCATGTGCAGCTCGTGAAGTATGCTTCTCAATTGCTAGGTGCAAGTGTTCCATGGTTGAACCTTAGCTACATTAGCTCTCCTAGGAGAGGAGGGCAAATTGCTATGTATTAACTTAGTTTGCCTGTCACTGATGGTGAAGGGGAAAGCTGGGGAATTTTTACAAGCTAAAATTTCATTTTCTTGCTATTTACTAAGCAGGGGCATGTATGTTTGCTTATCTATTTGCATGGTAACAAATGAGCAAGATATTAGTATTATGACTTTTGGACAGATGCATACACGAGGGCTGAGAGATTTGCTCAAAACCATGCTGGTAGCAAGTGGCAGAGTTGAAATCCACACATTCTTCCTCTACTCATTGTTTTCCAGAAATCTCAGGTCCCTAAATCTGCAGAGGAACAAATAGTAAAAATTAGGCACCTATGAGTAAACCAGCTCTCCACTGTGAGATCAAACGCTTTGAGGTCCGCCTGCCTCCTCACCAGCTGTGAACCCCACCGCCCCCCACATCCATTCCCCTGCTGGAACCCTTGCCTTTGAGTTCTCAGTGCCTCCACAGCTCTTCTTCCTTCCGCCTTCATTTCCAAATCGTTCCCTTAAAGCCCAATTGAAATCCCACTTTCTCTATTAAATTTTTCTAAATTATCCAATTCTAGCCTTTTCCCTCTTTTCTCTTAATCCATTTCATATAAAATGTAGCTATTGTTACAATGGAAATAGCATCAAGTTGTGAACCAAGAGACTGTGGTTCTAGTTCCTCTGTTATAAAAAGCTCATGCTCCTTGAGTAAGTTATGTAACCTCTCTTGGTCTCCGTTTCTGCCTCTATAGAATGGGACTCAAAATAGATCTCTCTGAGGGCCATAATCAATATCTATATACCTGATTTTACTCATGATAAGATAATGCCTTAACATTTATCAAGGTTGCTTCAATTCCAAGTTTTGTTTCCACAGTAAAATTTGTAAGTCATATTGTATATTTCCTTCATAACCCCATAGTGAAAATGGTTGAGGTTCCTTGACCTGGGGCAAATATACTTGTGATTACTTCACTCTTCGTCAGCCCCTAGAAATACAGCTTGTCCTCTCTCAACCCTGTTGGACAGGATCTAAGCAACCTCCGTGGTGGCTCTCCCTCACATGTGGCCGGCAGGTTGTTTGCCTAAACAAAACTCCCAGACTAACATCTCATTCCAGTAGAGCAGCAACTCTCCTTTGTGCCTTCACCGATCTAGCAAGCTGGCCAGCTCTCACGCTTGAGATTTACCAGCGAAAAGTCAAACAGTGGTCCATTCCATCTAACCACAGAGCACACGTCAAGCTCTTCAGTGGCCCCATTAACCCAGAGGACTTGTTGGGGCCATTGAAGGCCGTTAACACATTTGATTTCATTTCTTTTCTGATCAGCTTATTGATCGAAAAATCACATTGTTGGTTTACTGTCTTTCAAGGCAGTTCAAAATGACAGAATTTGAGATGGCCACAGGCATGTAAATGAATTTTCTCCTAGATATAGACAGTGTCTATATTATTAGTAATAATAGCTAACATTTACTGAGAGTATATTAACTGCCAGGCTACTTTTCTCCACTGACTTACACTACCTGTCCTGTTTTGAATAAAGCAAAACCATGAAAACAAGTAGAAAGGCATACAATGCTAGTGAATAGAACGGATTCCTAATCTATGGAGCGGGAAAGAGAAAAGTTTGAATAATGAATTCTAAACTACTTCAATCTGTGACATTTTGTAAATAACTTGCTAAATTGGCAATGGGAGCATTTCTGACACTGCCTAAATTTATTAAACCTCCATTCCAGTCTTCAGTGAATCCAGGTGGAGAGAAGTAGGATACAAAATGATGTGAATAATATCATACTTTTCTATATAAATATAAACATATATAATGGAAAGAAATACAAAATATAGACTATGGCTATATCTAGGTGGTGGAATTGTGATATGACAGCATCCTCTCTCTTTATAATTTTCTCTAATTTTCAAATTCTCTATAATGTGAATGCATTTTCAAGTCAACTTCATTTTGAATTATATGAAATACTGCGGCCACAGGATGCTCAAGTTGAGTTGTAGCTCACCACATGTGGCAAGTTACCACTTTGGATCTTTGAAAGTCATTTCTAACCTCTCCCCAGACTGAATATGCTCAGCAAAGTGAAGTGTCTCCCATGCCTAAATCACAACTCACCCCTCTCAGAATTGAGCTTGCATGAGTGAGAGGGAAAGTGATAGTAGCCTAGTGGTATATGAAATTAAAGTTATTTTTAAAGACAAGACTTTCACCCCAGGACTTTTCCCTCCACTGCGACAGATTTGCATAAAGGAATTTTGAGGATTTAGGGGAAGAGCTGTTAACATGTGAAGACTAATTAGTTATAGACCTCCACCTGAGTTGTACAGCATGCAGATCCTTTCACTCAGCAATCTCCTTCCCAGGGTCAATTCCCTAACTCAGGGTGCTCCTCTCAGCAAAGATGTCCCTTGCTAATGAGTCCAAATGGGTGAACCTGCAGCTCCCCAGTTAAAAATGGTTACTTAAAAGATATGTCTGATTATTTGAGGCCAACACAACTGGAAAAGCCATTCTTTAAAAGTTACGCTATCTCTACCCACTTAAGCACACTGACAGTATCAGGGCAACAGGAAATTGCTGTGCTGGATTTGTGAACCAGTTTCTCAGATACCAAAATATCTCAAGGTGTACAATAATTTGTACAAAAGTAATCGTACGGGGGGGGGTGCAAGGGTAGTTCAGTGGTAGACGTTCTGCTTGCCATACGGGAGACCCAGGTTCGAGTCCCAGCCCATGCATTTCCACAAAACAAACAAACAAACAAATGACAAACTAAACAAAAATTCAACAAATAGTGCTGCAATAAGGAGAAATTCACATGGAAAAAGAATGAAATGTGACCCCCATAATACAGAATACAAAAAAAAAGTAATCATACAGAAGTAAAAAAGAGTTTGCTTAAATGAGTGCTGAGTGCTGTTGAGACCAATTTATTTATCTTCCAAAAGGAAGTGCTATCCTACTCAAAAGAGGTCAGATGTGCCACCTCTCTAGGCTTGGAAAGCTCAGGCAGCAGCTGCACTTTCTAAATAATAGCAACTTTATTTGCAATGCATCTTTTATCTTGTTAGTCCATAACGTGCTTTACAAACTCAATAAATGACTGTAATATATTTTTATAAACATTGGTTAAAACACTGACATTTTAATATATTTCATGTCATAAAGTATATTAGTTTTCTAAAAAAGCCCTCCAACAGTAATTTTCTTAGTACTTACATTAAAAGCTGTCACTTGCACTTCATAAAATATGTCAATCTGCTGACAGGCATCAGATGGTGATTTTTTTTTTTTTCTTGCTAGGGACATCATTTCCTAACAAACTATTGGTCTTCTTTAGGCCCCAACCCTCATTTTCCCTGATCTAATTTTATAAAAGTGAAAACCGAAGCGATAATGGGAGCAGAAGCTACACACACAATCACCTTTCTGGGTGATAATCCTACTGTGATCTTAGTGTAATGCTAATGGGCCAAAAATGTGCGTGATGTTAATTTAGTGACTTGTGAGAAAGCATCTGGAGTTTAATGTAGCAATGTAGACTATGCAAAAAAATGTAATCATAACGCTGGCAAGGCTCAGTGCTCTGGATGAAGCCCAAATTGTTAGCCGGCGCCACGAGGGCATTTAAACCCAAGCTGGAGAGAAGGGAATTCTCAGGAAATGACAGGACATGTTCCCCAAAGCCTCAGATCGTCCACCATTTGGTTATAATACAGAAACCATTTGAGGGAGAGTTTTGCATAAACAGATGGGAAAGGAGCATATTCTGGAAAAAGGGAAGGGAATAAGAAATTACCATGATTTTGCTTTTGCTTTTCTTTATTTCTTGTCATTTTGCATATGCCTTATCTGATAGATTTTATATATATCATGTGTGTCTATATATATATCGTGTGTATATATATATATGTATATATGTACATGCACACACTCTCATAGGTATATACCCTTTTGAATGATGAAATCACATTTAGAGCTATATCTAAAGATTTGATAATACAGAGCGCTGTGTGGAAGGACAGTAGGTAGAATTTTAAATTCAAAATGGTGAAATGGGTTTTGTCCATCATGGTTTTAAGGCATTTCTAGAAACCAGAAAATGTTATTGAGGTGCTAGGCCATTGAAACTGTCATAATATTCTATGATAAATCTCAGTTGGAATTATCTGGATATTTGTTCACTGGAAAGCAAAGACAGAAACATACATGAATATTTAGGACTGTATTTTACTCCCTTTATAATGCAGAGAGGTTGACAGATGTGTTTTGTTTTGTTTTGTTTTAATAAAATTTGTTTTAATGGGCCTCAAACTTCTGAGACAGATTTTTTGGTGACCTTACTTCCATTAAAAAAATACTGATTTTTAAAACTAGTAACTTAAAATCGCACAGACAAAAGAAACAAATGGTCCACAAAACATTCCTTTCCTTTTGAAGGTTTTATGATGCATTGATATCATTAACCAGCCCTTTACTATTTAAATTTAGATGGCCAATCGAGACAAACCATTCTAAGACTATTCTTCCACGTCTGATTAAGACTGGGTTGGCAGGTATTATGGTTAATATTCATTTAGCTTTCTGAACTTTCTGGGCAGATTTAGTGACCTTGCCAGTCTCCCAGTAGCCTTCTTGTCCACAGCCTCGATGACACCCACAGTATCTGTCTCATATCATGAACAGCAAAATGACTCAGAGAACATAGTCAGAGAAGTCATCAGCACACGTGGATTTACCAAGAACCATGAACCAGACTTCAAGAACTTGGGGCCATCTTCAGCCTCTTATCAGAATGACAATCGATCTTCTCCTTCAGCTCAACAAACTTGCAAGCAACATGAGCCCTGTGATGATTCAGCACAGGTGCACAGCCAGCACTGAGTTGTCCTGGAAGATTCAGGATGATCACCTGAGCAGTGAAGCCAGCTGCTTCCATTCATGGGTCATTTTTGCTGTCACCAGCTATATTGCCACAAGGAACATCTTGTACAAGCACATTCTTGATATTGAAGCCCACGTTGTACCAAGGAAGAGCTTCACTCTAAGCTTCATGGTGCATTTCAACAGACTTACTTCCATTATAACACTGACTGGAGCAAAGGCAATCACCATGCCTGGCTTGAGAACACCAAGCTCGGTCCATGGGGACAGTCCCAATACCACCAATTTTGGAGACATACTGGAGGGGCAGATGCAAGGGCTTGCAGGTTGGATGAGTACATGGCAGGATGCAATCTAGATCTTTAAGCAGCATGGTTCCACTGATACTGCCCTCTTGCCAGGGTGGTTTTCCATTCCTAAACATGTGATCCAGTGGCTATCACCATGCTAACCAGAAATTGGCACGGATGCTAATGTGCTGGGCTGTTGCTAATTTTCTTAAGTTCTTGAAGTGTTGAAGTCTGGTACATGGTTCTTGGTAAGTCCATATGTGCTGATGACTTCTCTGACTGTCCTCTCTGAGTCATAGGTGCTGTCTTCCTTAGTGATCTCCTCATATCTCTTCTGGCTGTAGGGTGTCTCAATGGATTTCATTTGGCTAATACCAACAATTAGATTTTTCACACCCAATGTATAAGCGAGAAGGCCATGCTCGCATGTCTGCCCATTCTTGGAGATATCAGCTTCAAATTCACCAACATTCGCAGCAATAATCAGGACAGCACAGTCAGCCTGAGACATGCCTGTAACCATGTTTCTGATAAAGTCTCTGTGTCCTGGGATTTCAAAGATAGTCACATAATAATTTCTGGTTTCAAATTTCCATAGGGAAATATCAAAACACTCAGGTTCAGCTTTCAGTTTCTCCAAGACCAGACTTCCATCTCAGCAGCCACCTTCTCAAATGCTTTGATGGGTCATTTGTCAATTCCACCACATATGTAATTAGGTGGACTTGCCTGAATCTATGTGTCCTGTGATGATAAGGATGTAATTTTTTTTTTTTTTACCATTCTGGCTTAATATTTAATGATGGTTTTCACAACATCTGCTTTCTGGCGGCAAAGCCGTTGTCGGGCACGGGGGTGAAATAAGTGTTTTGATCATTTACCTACTTAAACCATGCCTGTGATATTTTGACATCATCATTTTGGACAATAATTTGATGTCAAAATCTGTATGTTAGAATTCCCTGGAGCTAATGGCTGAGCATATTGAGAATTTATATCATAAAAAAAGATTTATTTGGCGTAAATTTTATTTCAGGCATATGCAGAATAACTTCACAAACTTCGCAAAACACTTCAGTTGGATAAGTTATGGGGAGAAAGTGAGAAAGGAGGGGCAGGGATTTTATTCACAAGTGTCTTGGGCCCAATACCTCTATTAAACATAGATGTCTCCGTTTTAGACCTCGTTCCACCTTGGAGTTCATTTGGTGACCTGGGTAAATCATTCTCCTCCTTCGCATTTCTCTTTTCCCACCTGTAAGTTGGGGACAAATGGTACCTGCCCTATATATTTTTGCAAGATTATGATTATGCTCAAAGAAGAAAATCTATGCAAAATTATTCTGAAAAGTATAGGAGTTATATATATTTAACAGTTTGTTAATATTCTGAAATGATTCCAGTACACCAGCTCCTTGTCCTAAGGGTGTCTAAAGGATAGAAACGCCCTTTGAAGGAAGTGCTTTAAATGAATTATATTTTTTATATAGAAAATAGACACCCCTGGAAGGGACAGGGAAAAGTGCAAAAATAAGTTATGTGGACATAGTTGCCACAGCGAGACTAGACTTTACAGCAATTCATGTTTCCTTCCAGGAAGGTGTGAGGGAAACTAATGTCAATGTGAATGTCTCCCTTTTAACATTATTCAATACACAATGACGTTGTTTTGCCATATGTAATGATATATTTGCATGTCGGTGATGGTTTCCAGGCTATTTGAAGGATCTATAGCTACATACATGGTTATGCATCATTTAGTTTGTCCAAATTCTGTTGGCAAAATTTCCAGAAAGATCTTTAGTCTTATGTCCCCTATTCTAGTTTGCAAGCTGCTGAGATGCAATATACCAGAAATGGAACAGCTTTTAAAAGGGGAAATTTATTAAGTTGCAAATTTACAGTTCTAAGTCTGCGAAAATGTCCAATTAAAGCAAGCCTTTAAAGATGTCCAAATGAAGGTACCAACAAGAGGCTACCCTCACAAAATAAAGGCCAATGATGGCCACTGGAAAAGCACATGCTGAGCATCGTGATGTCTGTAGCCTTCTCTCCAGGCTTTTCATTTCGTGAAGCCCCCCGGGGGTATTTTCCTTCTTTATCTCCAAAGGTGTCTGGCTGTGTGCTTTCATGGTTCTCATGGCTCTGTGGACTCTCTCCAAAAATATTTTCTATTTTAAAGGATTCCAGTAAAGAAATCAAGACCTACCTGGAATGAGTGGAGTCAACATCTCCATCTAATCAACGGTTAATACCCACAATTGGGTGAGTCACATCTTCCTGGAGATAATCTAATCAAGTCTCCAAACTACAGTGCTGAATAGGGGTTAGAAGAAATGGCTACTTCCATGAGATGGATCAGGATTAAAAACATGGATTTTCTAGGGTACTTAATACTTTCAAATCAGCACATTCCCATGCAATAATATGTATGGATAAATGGGGAAAGACATCATGTTCTTCACTGAATTTATAAGATAGTTGAACAACAATGAAAACACTGACTTGAAGCTGTGACTTAATGAAATCAAGGGTCTAGATCAGGTCCTCAAAATGAAGTTACCACCATAATATTAACTGGGGACTTGTTAGACATGCAGTTTCTTGGGCCCTAGCTCAGGCTTACTAGAATGAAATCTCTGGAGGTGGGACCCAGCAATGTTAATATGCCCTCCAGGCAGTTCTGATGCATGATGAAGTTTGAGGACCACTAGTTCAAGAGAAACCAGTATTTCAACATTTTGAGAGGTTGATATACTCTTCAGACACATTGCAAATATCTAAAGAATAAAATGAACAAAGGCCTTACTGACTCTGCTTCAAGCCAGAATTAATTCAGAAAACAACAACAACAAACCTTGCAGCACATTAACATGCACAAGTTTGCTTAATGACTTGTGTGATCCTAAGCTCTTCAGCTGTGCACTGCATCTTTGTGGCAGTTAAAGCATGTGTGTAGGGTTAGCTGGAAGTTTTCTGTCAGTTTGTAAGAGATAGAATAGCCTCAAATTTTTAGAAAGGATAGACTTTTCTATGACATTTTGAAACCTACTGTGACTCCCCAGAATTGCAAAGCTTGGAAAAGTTTTGCATAATTTGTGCACAGTGTCAAAAACTCTCAGAGGAAGTGGGTTCAGAGCTATAAATAAGGGAGCCTGGAAACCCCACATAGTCACCCTCTCCTTTGACCAACAGCTGTCCTTTTATTCTTAAATAACAAGAACTATAAGGAATAAATTTTGTGCAGTCCCTACCTTATCATGGGATACAGCAGAAGACCCCTATAAAAGGGCTTAATCCCAAGGGCAGTGTCTCCCTGACTTGGGTGGAAACAAGAAAGGAAAAGCTATGCCATTTGAATTCTGCTGTCTGACCCTTCCATTAGCTCCTACGTGCACCCCAGAGTGTCAGGTTCATAAATAAACCCACCTCCAGGCTGTCCCCTATTCATGTCCTATCAAGGGAGGCAAGACAAGATTTCATGGATCAGCTGAGGAGATTTGAAGGCCTAACCTGTAGGTCATGTAGATCTCAAATGTGTTTCCCTGCCTGCTTGTTGTTTCATGCTCAGTCCAAAGAGATTTTCCCTTCTGGGTAAATTGACTCTCTCTTCCCCTCACATGGCGAATAGGTAAGATATATACTGGTACACGAGTCCACACATGGCTTAAAAGGAAAAGAAAGAGGGACTATGAGAAAATTGATTTCCACAACAACCAGGGCTGGAACTAACATCAGTCAAGTGAGGCACATGAGGAACTTGTCTTGGTCACAAAATTAAAGTGTGCCAAAAAGCTCAATAGTCAAGATAAGTAATTATTAATGCAATATTTTAAAAAAATAATGCAAAGAATCCAAGATAAACAAATTATCATGATTATAAATGAAGGCAGGATTAGACCATGGACTTTTCCTTTTGGCTCGGGCTCCGACAGCTCTGCATGTCACACAGTAACCATCAATTACCACAGTGGAAATGTGTTCACCTGGGCATTGACTGGACGGGTGGGTGATTGGTAAAAGCTAATCCTCTGAGGTCAGGAGTCCCAGTGATACAAAAAGAAAGACAGGAGAGATAGAAATAGAGACAGAAGAGGAAGTGGAAAAGGAGGAAGAAGAAGGAAAATAAAATCTCTTGAGTGTTTATGTGTGAAGCATTGAACTAAGCACATCACACGTATTAACTAACTTAGTCCTCAAACATTAAGAACTAATATTGTCACCACTTTACATGCAAGGACGCAGATGCAGAGAAGTTTAGTTGCTCAGGTCACTCAGTAAGCGACAGGGCTGGGATATAAACTGAGGCTGAGTGCCTCCTTATTTAACCAGTATGGAAAATAAAGAGAGAAAGAGAAGGGATCCGGGGAGGAAATTAAAGGGAGAGAGAGCAGAGACCGAGATTTCACTTCTTTGTATTCGCCAATAACAAAAGATACAGCCTCAAGAAGTGGTGGCGATTTGATAAAATACCGGTTTAGCATCTTGGAAAGGGAGACAAAAGCATATTGGAGGCACTTGCTGTCGCGCTGGCACAAAATGTCTACTTAATGTTGGTTGTTTTCACATCCTGACATCTCCCAACTGACGAGGAAGTGCTTAGCATACCGTGAAATGAGCAGGAGCCAGCGCGGAGCGGACGCGGCTGCGGCGTGGAGAGCTGCGATTGCAGCGTGTCCGCTTCTCCTGCCCCCTCCGTCCAAATCAGGCCTCGCTCTGCCTCACCAGTCTCTACATATTTCCCCACAGAACTCGCCAAATAACATGGAGGTATGGATATATATTACATATTTACTTGTGTATTTTTCTCTGTGTAAGTATTGTGCGAGTATTTAAAGCCCGACGCGACCGGGTGCGCGAAGGAATGATGTCTCTATTGCAAGTGGGGACACGGAGACGTGGCCGAGATTTAAGTATGATCGATGGGACTCCCTTGCTTAGTAAACTGCAGTGAGGGAAACCGAATAACCCTGAAATTAGAACGGGGGGAGGGGTCGGGTCACGCTGGTGTAATATTACTGGAACAAGATGCAGAGAAAAGTAATTTACTCTGAAGTGACAGTCTGAAGGCGAAAAATAAACTAACAGGAGGGAGTTTAGGCTCATTAGCAACCGCCTCTCAATATTTCATTATTAATGATAATAAAAGGAAGAAGGGAGGGAGAAAAGGCATAACATGATTATGAGCGCTTGCCCCTCCCCCAAGACACACACCCCTCCTGATCAGAGCGTCACAGTAGCACAGCCTCTGGGACTCCGTTTTAGTTGGGCACCTCCAGGAAAAAAAAAAAAAAAAAAAAACACGAGGCAGAATGAAGAATGGTTTGCTCTGGTTTTGGTCTGCTCTCTTCTAAATACCTGAATCGGTGGGGTCCCTCTGCGGGATTCCAGCTGATTTATTAGAATCAGGCGCCGGGCAGTGCAGCCCCCAACCGATTCGCTGCAACCTGGCCTGGGTGAGCAGCGGTGAGAGGGGAGATGTCACAGAGCTGCCTCTGGGATTTTTCAAGCAACATCCTTCTGGGTGGGGGGTAATCACGCCTTCCTGAGATTGTATATTGTCTGCAACTAAAAAGGAAAGGAGCAAAGATGTTGAGAATCAACAGCTATAGTGTGGCTATAAAAGGAAACAGGATATATCCCAGAGATTGCATCTAAAGCCTAAAAATAAAACTGTACAGTAAACAACCATACTGGTTTAAATTTAATTTAAAATGACAAAGGAGGTATATTACGATCCACCTGTTGCCCAAATAAAGAAAATGAAAATTGCCCCTTGTGCCACCATCCTTCTTCTCCTGATGGACATTTTACTGTGGATAACTGAAACATTTACTTCTTGACATTGACTCTCATAACACAGACAGCCTGACCTGGCCCATTTTTCTGTTTTCTTGGATCATTTCTGAACTCATTAATTTGTTGGTCTCTAAGGCAAAACAGTAGCTCCCTCCCTCAGCTGCTATCATCTAATAGCCTTGAGTTATTTAAAACATGTTCAAAATCATCTTTTCTATTTTATGTCCTTGTAATATATTAACATAACAGAAGTATTCATTCAGCAAAATCTGTATTAAAGTCTACCACAGGGCTGGACACTGTGCTGAGTTAGAGTGAATACAGCACAAATGAACAAAAAGGCATAGTCCCTTTTTGCTTACTGCTTACAGATTATTGAGAGAGAACAATCTTGAGCTGTAAAGGTTCAATTAAACATGTAGTAACAAAATGTGCTAAATTATATGAAGAAAACAGTCTGAGTGCTCTCAGAGAAACAAGGGGGGTGGGGAGACAACAAAGCAGAGAAGGATGAAAAGTCCAGTAAGATGGACCAGTGATTGTGAAAGCCCACACTCAGTAAAGAGTGATTCTATTCCTTGTTCAAAAAGGAATAAAAGGTCTATAGGGTGGGGGGTGGGGGGCGCTAGTGCTGAGAGTACTGACAGGTGAGTGGTTCCAAATGTGACTAGAGAGTAGACAGTGGTGTCATGAAATATTTTGAAGGCCAGGGAAGCAGGTGGGGTCTCTGAAGTTAAGGAAATGTTTTTGGAGAATTTAATTCAGAGAAGAGACATGTCTGGATTTACCTTTAACAAGTGGTGTCATAAAGTGCCTTGAAGGCCAGGGAAGCAGGTGGGGTGTTACTCTGAAGTTAAGGAGAATTTTGGAGAGCTTAATTCAGAGAGGCATGTCTGCATTTACCTTTAACAAGGGTCTTTCTGCAGTGTACAGAATGAATTGGGGATGGGGCAAACCTGAAGCAGGAGTTCTTCCATGGTATAGGAAGGAGATTGGAAGGATATAGAAAAGCACAAAGAGATGTGAGATCGTATTCAAAGACATACAAACATACATACAAGGGATTGTGTGGTACGTCAGTGGAGAGGGAGGTATCAAGAAGGTTCACATATGTCTGGCTCAATCCTCTGAAAATGATATTCAGTATAACAATCAACAGTAAATCTAATCAATAAGCCTAAGTGGAAAAACCACAGATCATCTCAATTGATACAGAAAAGGCATTTGACAAAATTCAGCATTCTTTCTTGATGAAAATACTTCAAAGGATAGGAAGAGAAGGAAACTTCTTCAACATTATAAAAGGAATATATGAAAAACCCACAGCTAACATCATCCTCAATGGGAAAAGACTGAAAGCTTTCCCTCTAAGATCAGAAACAAGACAAGGATGCCCACTGTCACCATTGTTATTCAAGATCATGCTGGAAGTCATAGCCAGAGCAAGTAGATAAGGAAAAGAAATAAAAGGTATCCAAATTGGAAAGGAAGAATTAAACTCTCACTGTTTGCAGATGGTATGATACTATATGTAGAAAATCCCAAAAAATCTACAGCAAAGCTACTAGAGCAAAATCAAGAAAAAAAATTTCATTTACAATAGCAACCAAAAGAATCAAATATTTGGGAATAAATTTAACTAAGGATACAAAGACCTATACACAGACAACTACAAGAAATTTACTAAAAGAAATCATGGAGGGCCTAAATAAATGGAAGGGCCTACTGTGTTCATGGATTAGAAGACTAAATATAATTAAGATGTCAATTTTACACAAATTGATTTATAGAGTCAATACCACATCAATTAAAATCCAAAAAACTTACTTTGCAGAAATAGAAAAACCAATAGCCAAATTTATTTGGAAATGCAGAGTTCCCTGAAGAGATAAAAATATCTCAAGAAAGAAAAATGAAGTGGGAGGTCTCATACTCCCTGACTTTAAAACATATTACAAAGCTACAGTGATCAAAAACAGCATGGTACTGGCATAAAGATAGATATACTGACTAATGGAATAAAATTGAGTATTCAGAAATAGACCCTTTCATCTGTGGACAATTGATCTTTGATAAGGAGGTTAAGCCAACCCATATGGGGCAGAGCAGCATCTTCAACAAATGGTGTTTGGAGAACTGAATATTCATATGTAAAAGAATGAAAAAGGATATGTATCTCACACATTACTCAAAAATTACTCAAAATGGATCAAAGACCTAGATGTTGCAGTTAAGACCATAAAACTTTCAGAAGAAAATGTAGGGTGATATCTTATAAATCTTGGAATAGGAGGTAATTTCCCAGACCTTACCTCCAAAGCATGAACAGTGAAAAAAGAAATATTAAATGGGATCTCCTCAAAAGTAAATATTTTTCGGCAGTGCGATGGTGGCTGAGTGCCAGAATTCTCACCTGCCATACTGGAGACCCGGGTTTGAGTCCCAATGCCGGCCCATATGAAAAAAAAAATTAAACACTTTTGTGTATCAAAGAACTTTGTCAAGAAAGTAAAAAAGCAGCCTACAAAATGGGAGACAATATTTGGAAACCACATATCAGATAAGGGTTTAATATCCAGAATATATAAAGAGATTCCACAACTCAACAAAAAGGCAATTAAAAATGGGCAAAAAATATAAACAGACACATCTCAGAACAGGAAATACTAATGACTAAAGGGCACATGAAAGATGCTCAACTTCACTATCTATTAGGGAAATGCAAATCAAAACCACAATGAGATATCATCTCACACCTACTAGAATGCCCATTATCAAATAAATGAATAAATAAACCAGAAAATGACAAGTGCTAGAGAGGATGTGGAGAAAATAGCACACTTATCCACTACTGGTGGAAATGCAAAATGATACAACTGTTCTGGAAGACAGCATGGCAGTTCCTCAGAAAGCTAAGTATAGACTTGCCCTGTGATCCAGCAATACTATTACTGGGTTTATATTTAGAGGACCTGAGGGCAAGGTGGACATTTGCATGCTAATGTTTACAGCAGCATTATTTACAATTGCCAAGAGATGGAAACAGCCCAAACATCCATCAGCAGGTGAGTAGCCAAACAAACTGTGTTATATACATACAATGGAATATTACGCAGCTGTAAGACAGAAGAAAGCCATGAAGCATATAACAAAGTGGATGAAGCTTGAGGACATTATGCTGAGTGAAATTAGCCAAAAGAACAAATATTATATAGTCTCACTAATATGAAATAACATTAATGAGTGAACTTTGAGAGATAGAATTAAGAACACAGGTTATCCGGATAGAAAGAAAGTAGAGATTGGGCATTTGGTGCTGAAGGGATACAGAATGTGCAACCGTACTGATTGCAAAAATTCAGAAATGGATAGCACAATACCATCTGATGGTAGCACAATAATATAAGTACAATGAATGTAGCTGAATGTCAGTATGGTTCAGGGAGAAGGGCTTGGGGAATGCATGACACTAGAAGGAAGGATAGAGGATAAAGACTGAGACTGTAAAACTTTGGAATGCTTCGAGTGGAAAATGATGGTCATTAAATATACAAACATAAAAATGTTTTTGCCTGAGGGAGAACAAATGACTGTTGACATTGCAAGGTGTTGAAAATGGGATGGTATACAGGAAAAAAATACAATCAAGGCAAGCTAGGGTTTATAGTCAACGGTAACATTGTAACATGCGTCCATTGAATGTAACAAAGACATTATGCCAAAATTAAATATTGACAAGTAGGGGATATGGGAAAGGAGTATGGATTCTTTGCAGAAGAAATGGAAATGTCTTCATTTAGATTATGGTGTTGAAGCCATGGCTATTTACTTAGGTTGGGTTGTATAATGTGTGATTAAAACTGTTTAAAAATGAACAGAGAGAAACAAGTGCTAGAGAAAATGTAGAGAAAGAGATGTACCCACCCACTCACTGTTGATAGGGAAACTCAGAGGTGTAACACCTCTGGGAGACAGTGTGATGGTTCCACAGGAGGCTAGGGATGGGGTTGCCATTTGACCCTGCAACTCCATTGCTAGGTATAAACCTGGAGGAACTGAGAGTAGGGACTCGGATAGGCATTTACACATTGGTGTTGCTGGCAGCAGTACTCTCAATTCACAATGGATGAAGATGCCTAAGGGTACAAGGACTGAGGGATGGAAGGGGGAACCATGATGTATAAATACAAGGGTCTACTGAGTGGCAGCAAGAAGGAATGAAGTCGTGAGGCATGCAACTAGGTGAATGAACCTCAAGGGCAGTATGTTGAATGAAATGTCAGAAACAAAAAGAGAAATATTATCATGCCTCACTCACATGAACTGACGATAGTATACAAACACGGAAAATTGAAGTAAAGCACATGGGTTATCAGGTTGGGGCCTGTGTTAGTTTGCAAGCTGCCAGAATGTGATATACCAGAAATGGAATGGTTTTTAAAAAGGGGAATTTATTAAGTTGCAAGTTTGCAGTTCTAAAGCCATGAAAATGTCCAAATTAAGGCAAGTCTATAAAAATATCCAAATAAAGGCATCCAGTAGAAGATACCTTGGTTCAGGAATGCCAACAATGTTCTAGGTTTCTCTCTCAGCTTGAAAGACACATGGCGACATCTGCTAGCTTTCTCTCCAGGTTTCTTCAGTCACTTTCCCAGAGGCATTTTCTTTCTTCATCTCTAACAGTCTCTGCCTATGTGGGTTCTTTTGGCTCTGGTTGCTCTAAAGTTTTTCCCAGAATGGTTCTCTCTTAAAGGACTCCAGTAAGCAACGCCACCTTGAACAAGTTTCCATGGAAACTATCTAATCAAAAGTTACCACCCACAATTCGGTGGGTCATATTTCCATGGAAACAATAAAAAAAGATTCCACCCAGCAATATTGAATGAGGATTAAAAGACATGGCTTTTCTGGAGTACATAATAGTTTCAAACCAGCACAGGGCCTAATATAAAGGGTCTAGATCATAAGCTCTTACAACAGTCATGTATATTCAGTTGTAACTTATTTTTAAATTCTGAGATACTGAGTTATTTGTATATAACCTTATCATTTCCTGAAATTTCTGGTATTTATGTGACACTTGAGATTCAGAATTAGAGCATTGAAGATATGAAAGTCAGTATTACCCAATACAGAAAGTGTTAAAAAAAAGTCGAAAAGGATCAGACTTTCATTAGCGATATGGATGAAACTGATCTGGGTAGGACTAAGGTAAATCACAATACAGGGCAAAGGATGGTATGGTCCGTATCTTAAAACTTCCACTTCTATGTGAGACCAAAGGGAGAGATGTTTATTTGGTGCAAAATTTATATTCTGGGTAGCTCACTATCTAAATTAACTTGAAAAGGTCAGTTTATTTGAACATCATAATTACATGGAATCTTAAATAAGGTGTGAGATTTCATTGGTGGGTACAGGTTAGTGTGATGCCCTAATACATTCCAGAGTAATTTGGGCAGAGAATAAAGAAGTATTTGCAAAGTCCCCTTGGGGCACTGGAGAGAAAGGAGGAAATATAAAATTCCCTGTCTGGAGAATTCCTGACATTTTTTCAAGCAGTGAGTATAGCCAATTCGATAGGCTGAGCCTTTGATCTTGAGGTTCACCCCTATGAATTTATTCCCATAAAGGAAAAGCTAAGCCTACTTATAATTATGCTTCAGGGTCACCCCCAGAGAACCTCTTTTGTTGCTCAGATATAGCCTTTCTCCCTAAGACAACTTGGCAGTTGAACTCACTGCCCTCCTTCCTATGTGGCACATGACTCCCAGGGGTGTAAATCTCCCTGACAATATGGGACAGGACTCCCAGGATGAGCCAGGATACAGCATCATGCTATTGAGAAAGGCTTCTTGACCAAAAGGGGGAAGAGAGAAATGAAACAAAATAAAGTTTCAGTGGCTGAGAGATTTCAAACAGTCAAGAAGTTATCCTGGAGGTTATTCTTATTCCTTATATAGATATCCCCTTTTAGTTTATGGTGTATTGGAGTGGCTGGAGGGAAGTACCTGAGACTGTTGAACTGTGTTCCAGAAGCCTTGGTTCCTGAGGACGATTATATAAATATATAACTTTTACAGCCTGACTGTGTGATTGTGAAAACCTTAAGTCTGGTGCTTCTTTTATCCAGGGTATGGACAGATGAATAAAACAATAAGGACATAAAATAAATAAATAATGGGGGGATAATGGTAAAAAAAGAAGGACTAGTGGTCAATGAGAAGAAGGGGTAAGGGAGATGGGATGTATCAGTTTTTTTCTTTTTTCTTTTTATTTCTTTTTCTGGAGTGATGTAAATGTTCTAAAAATGATTGTGGTGATGAATACACAATTATATGATGATATTGTGAGCCAGGGATGGTATACAATGGATGGACTGTGCGTGTGAAGATTTCTCAATAAAAATATTTAAAAAAACAAAACAGTAAGTCTAGATGTGCTTGGTCTTTACAAATAAGGCAAATGCAGAGCGGAGTCTTCATCTCCAATTGTCTTACTGTGGATAGCTAGGTCCAGCCTCCAGAGACCAACCTACTCCACTGCATCTAGCCCCTAGAGCAGTGTCTATCAAAGTTTGGTCCCCAAACGCCTGCATCCACATCACCTGAGAACTTGTTAGAAATATGAATACTTGGGAGCCAACCAAGACCTACTAATCAGAAACCCTGGAGGTGGAGTCTCAGTGGTCTGTGGCTTAATGAGCCCTCCAGGAGATTCTGAGCCATGCTGGTGTTTGAGAACCCTTCTGTAGTGTTGCATTGTCCAGTCTGATAGCTGCACTGTCCAGTATGACAGCCACTAAACACATGTAGCTTTGAAACTGAACCCTTGAGGTGTAGATAGTTTAAATTGAAATATGTTATAAGTATAAAGTCTCCAACAGATTTCAGAGACGTAGTCAAAAAAGATTGTAAAATATCCCATTAATAATATTTTATATCAATACACGTTGAAACAAGAATTCTTGGATGTTTGGGGTTGAAATATATTATTACAGTTAAAATTAATTTCACTTGTTTCTTTAGACTTTTTTAATGTGACTGAAAGAGGATTTAAAATTACGCGTTCAGTATGTATTATATTTATATTGGTTAGAACTGCTTTAAAGCATGGCTTCTCCAACCCATTGTGCACTAGAACTGGGGGTCTTGTTAAAATGCAGGTTCTAATTCTGTAGGTCTGTGGTTTGGACAGAGATTCTGCATCTCTAGCAATCTCCTGGGGGATGCTGATGTGGTTGGTCTGTGGACCACATTTTGTGTAGCAGGCCTCCGATACAAACACTGGGGAAGTTTTCAAAATCGGGTCTGTGTCACTGAATGACCACTGAAAATGAAATCAATAAACCTGATTTAAAACCCCATCTCAGCTTTTTTTGTTGGTTATATGACATCGAACTAGTTATTTTTAAATGATAATAGAGAAGCTAAAAATAATTTCACAGGATTATTGCAAGATTTAACTAAAATGATATTGGTGGAATGATTTTCATATTATTAAAACCAAATAAATGTACATTTTCATTCTAAATCACGAACACACACACAAGATCTGAACATATTCTAGTGAGTGATGCATAGAGGCAATTCCCCCACTTCCTAAGATGATTCAGGGTTACAAAAATTGGGCACAATTACTTAACTATTCCAGATTGCCTCCAAATTATTTCTACCTGGATTATCTGAATGATTGTGACCCAGGAGAAGTCTTCTGAGTGGGACAATAGCATTTGGCAAGCATTTCTCGCAGAGCACTCAGTGCTTGGGCAGACGCTGATTCTCTCCTGCCGTCTGCTTCCCAAAAGGAAAATGCATCAGGGGGGCACAGTATCCTAAATCTCCAGCTCCAGGTCTCAGAGAATCAGAGCATCCACAAGGCTAGGGCCTCTATCAGTTCAGACTTCATCTGTGATTAGCAAGTAACCAGACTCCTACAAGGAGCCACTGTGTGACCCAAGGGAAAAGAGAATGGCACTAGCCTTGAGACTGTGTCATTAGGGAGATGGGGAAAGCAGAGAAAGATGCGTAAAGCAATAGTTCCTTAAAGCTAATTACCACGCTGTAGTGGCAACATCCATATGGTGGAAATTAGCCCAGCTCTCCCTCTAGGGCTATAGTGCTGGAAATACAAGATGGCAAGAAAGGACAGAAAAATGTTCAGAAGTTAAGCCTGTTTTGAGCCAAGCACTGTGCTTAATCCTTGAGGTGAAAAGTGTGGCAAATAGCTTTAACAGGAAGAGAAACTGCTTTGTTACCTGCTAGCACCAATCCCTGCCCGCCTGCTCCCCACCCCACCGCACCCACCCAGGCCACTTGTTTGAGCCCAGCCCAGCATGGAAGAGTGTGGAATACAGAGCAGCAATGAGATGGAGGGTTTTCTTTCATGAAGGGGTTACTGATACATTAATTTGGAATTTCTGAACGGAGAGGGTGATCCCTGGGCTTTCTGAGAGCAGTTTGCTCTAGAAAGAGAAAGACTATATTGTCTAGAGCAAGATTTCTGCCTGGCATCATCCATTTCTAGATGTGGTGGCACATTTCATGCACAGTGCAGAAAGAGGCATAAAACCAGAACAGCAGTACTGGGCGGCGGTGGGGTTAGGAGGTCCAGCTCTACCTCTAAGACCACACTAACCCATGGACAGTGGATAAGTCACTCCTCTTCCCTGGACTTCAAGGACATTTCTAAATAGAGAGGGTTTGACCCCTTCCATTATGCTCTGGTGTTCTAAGTCAGGGCGTCTTTGTTCTCTCTCCATGCTACTTTAATAAGTTGTGCTCTCTGAAAGGAAGATGATAATATTGGTATCAAGAAAAAGAAAAAATATAGTGTTTTTTAAACCTACTACGTTCCAGCCACTTAAAGAAAGGATCTCAAACTTTGCAACTGAGTTAGAGCAGAGGACCTGGGCTAGGATGAGGTGGATGTGTCAGCTACCTGCACAGGGTGCAAATTTTAAGGAGGCATTCCCTCCCAGGATCAAGGGTACTAGGTCCAACTCTCGCATGATCTGATACTGCGAGTAAGTCCCCCCTTAAATTTTGCACCTAGATGCCTCATGTTTTGAAGGATATGTGGAAGTTCTTTGGTTGATGAGGCCAAATACAGGTAGCTGAGAATGCATCAAAGGACAGTTTTGTGAGATCAAAGGCCCTGGGCGGGGTAAAGGAGAGTGAGGGCTGCGGAGGGGCTGGGGCTACCTTGCCCCAGGCTGCAGTGAGGCCTATGAGGAGACTGGGGGAGAGGATGGGAAGGGCACATGTGTGTATCGGGCTTTTGTCTTTATTATCTCCCTCTAGGGAAGGGGGAGGGATTTCCCATTGATACTGGGTATTGGAGGATTCAAATTATGCAGCAGCAAAAAGCAGACGTTCCAACGCTGTTTGGAGAAACTAAGGGATGCTGTTATCATCCAAACCATGTGGATGCGCATGCCTATGGCTGCAGTGACTCCCAGGGCAGGACTGGCTGGGGTGTTCTTCAAAAGGGGAACTTATGACTAGGCAAAAATGGCGAAGCACCAAATGCAATGCTATTACCCCTCGCTTACCTCACCTCCACCTGCCCTCTTGTTCCTATTTGTGTTTTCATGTCATAGACAATGAACTCAGCCTTAAAGAGGTCCAATGAACAGCCCCAGGATTGAAATGAAGACCTGGCTATTTGCTCTACTCTAGCAACACAGTGTTCATGGCACAGACTTTGGATAGTTTAGATTTCTGGCTCCTAACCTGGCTAACTAGTTGCCTTGCCCAACTTACTTAAATACTCTGTTCTAGTTCCCTCATTTACAAAAGGAAGATAATAATAGTACCTATTTCATAGCTTTGTAATAAAAATTAAATGACGAAAGTATGTAAAGCCACTGAAAATAGTGGCTGGAACAAATATGTCTCAGCGCTTGTTAGGTGTTTGATAGTGGGGGTGGTGATGGTTATGATGACAACATCAAGATGTGGGTTGTTATTATGATTATGCTCATGATATACTGACTTACAGTGTTCAGTGTGCTATCCTTCCCATGAGGTTTTTGCGTTGTTAGCAGAAATTAATATCATAAATGCTGAATCCCCAAAAATAAATTACTAGATATTATCAATGAATATAAGCAAATTATCTTTTGGAGGAATTACAGAATTACAGAAGTGGCTTGAAGAGAGTCACACAATGACATTCTTTCCAGCTCTGATGATTGGCCCATGTACCTGTAGCACATTACAGCTCTGATGATTGGCCCATGCCCATTAAAGAAATGAATCCCCTTCAGAATCAAGAGCTTAATCCAACAGGGAGAATAAGTCAAGCATTGCAATTTGTGACCACGTGCACTCCACGACCAGGCCAACATTTCCTAAACTTTTACCCTATGGAACCCAAGATGTATCTCCTTCTCGGCAAACTGACTATTTGTCCAGTAAATAGTCTACTCCTTTGGGAGGTGATGACCCCAGGAATGTAAGCCTGGATTATCTCTGCCATTTTAACTGTCCTCCTTTCACAGTCAATTACTCCCCCATTAATTGTTGTTGTTAATAATCTGCAAAGCACCTTTCCCTGGCAGTGCAGAGTGCCATGAGGAAAAAGCAGTAGCTGGCATTATTTAATTGACCTCCCCATTAGCAGTGCTTGCTAGTGTGGTCATGGGGCCAGGATCGCACACAGAGTAAATGCCAGTCCCTAAGCAAAGCTCACATCCATCAGAATCAGCTCATCAGAAGGTGTTCTCTGTAGCTCTGCAGCATGTGAAAGTATTGGCAATGCCAAACTGGGATTCTGCTGGCAATATGTGAACTTGACATCTGGCCTACAGAGAAGTGGCCATCTCACTTGTTCCTCTTTCTCTAGACCACCTTTAGGGAAGACAGACACAAAACAGCAAATGACAAATGAAAAGTGAAGGCTGAATCCCTGCCCTTGAGTGACAGAGCCTGGCATACAGTAAGGCTGCCCAAGTGAGACTGTGTGCTGTTCCTTTACTTCTCCAGGCTGTTCTCCCTGGTCACTGCCACTGCTGAGCTGTTTGTGTCCATGCTGACATCTCTAATTTCATCAGCCCAAAGCAGGGGCCTAAAGGAACTCTTGATGGATATCACTCTGGATGTCATCCTGGAGAATGATGCCCAAACACCCACTGGAATTCCTGAGCTAAAAGGAGCCTTGAAAGGATCTGACATTAAAAACAGTAACCCAGGGGTAGGATATTGAAGTCTTGGGGCCACTGGCACCATTGCTAATAGGTTTTCATGGTCCTACTCTCTTTTGATCCTACCCTCTCTCTTCCTGTGATTCTTCCTTCTGTTTTTTGTTTCATTTTTCTCCTGTGATGGCTTGCACTGTCCCTCTCCCCCACATTCACACTCTCCTAAGTCCATGAATATGCGATACCTTGTATGCAGTTCTGTTTATGCCGCATGCCTAAAAAAGGATAGTAGCACAAATAATGCTCTGATTGTGACTTAGAAAAACAAGAGCCTCCTCTCTGCCTTCCTGAAAAGAGGCTTCAATACTGACAACTCCCTTTGTGAAGAGAACAAAGACAGCCTATGTGGCGGACCTGTGGGGAGCAAAGAGAACATTTACAGAAAAGAGTTGACAAGGAAAACTATGCAACTGAACTTGGCTGTACCCAGAGGATGGCAAACCCCAAACCAAAACACATAGGGAGACTATGTGGCACCAGGATGGGGAACAAGCTGGGCAGGGGCCTGCAGTGAGGACTCTGGACTAAGGGAAAACTCTAGGAATCATGTATACATCCTGGTTGTGCTTCTTACAAATGAGAGACATTCTGCCCTAACAAGAACCAAGAGTAGTAGCTGCAGGCCAGAGGATGGACTGACACTTTATGATGGCCTGATGCTTTATGATGAGGGAAGAGGGAAGGATTCTAGGTTTTATGAATTGAGACCACAAAGAAGGGTCCCTTTTGCAATTATAAATATAAGGAGGCAGCAGTCCAACAACAGTGGCCCTCCTTATTATATCTGCACCTTGTCCATTATAACAGTCTTTCCCCTGCCCCTCACTATTCCTGCAACCCTGTTTCTGCTTCCAGCCCCTACCCTTGGGAACCCTTCTGCCGAGGTGTGACCATCTCCTCTGGGTCTGCACTTGCATGTGCCGAATGTCCAAGTGGTCAGCTGAGTTGGAGGAGAGGATATTGCAGAGGAAATTCCTAAGTCCAGAGGGCCTGCCCTGCCCACACCCCTCCTGAGGAAAACTCGTCCTGCAAATGAGCAGTTGGTCTCTAGTCTGACATCTCGGGTGGCCTGGTTTCAGGACTCTGCCCACTTGCAATGATATGAACCAATATGATCAATGAGATCCTCTCTCTGGGAGTTTATATGTGAACCATTTGGAGAGTAAGAATAAAAAGAGGAAGAAAAGAAATGAGGAGCAGGGCCTCTGAGAAACCCTACTATTAAAGTCTTACTGTAGGATGTAAAACCTATGGAATCACTTGGCTTTTCTTGGACTGTTAGAGCCACTCAGGTCATTTGCCCATGCTGATCCCTCTGCCTGAAATACTTATTCCTCCTTTACTTGCCTAGCCACTATTCATTATTCCCCAAACATATTTAACTTTAGAAATTATGAGGGGTGCAGGATGGTAAACCTCTGCACAACTTATGGAATATCGTCTGGGCACAGAGCTGAGGGCTGATGCCAGGAAAATTTGGAAGGAAAAAGGGAGGGCAGGGTCTAACCTGGAGACCACAACCCTAAGAAACTGCCCCAGTCCTGCCCAGTGCAGTGAGGATTGGTGTCCTGAGATTGGCATCTCATTAAAACTACACCTGAGGATACTTGTGTGGACCCCAACATCTCCCGAGTTCATGGCGCTAATACTGGTCGGTCCTCCTGATTGCAGACACAACTGAACTTCAATTTAAACATACTCCAATATAGTTTTTAGTATTTTAACAAGACGGACATGCCAGCTTCCGATAAGCAATAAATAACAGTGAAGTAGAGGAATAACTAGCTTAGATAAAACAGTTAAGCTTTTACTGGGCTCTACCTTGGGGGAGACAGCACTAAAATAGAGACACTATGATCTTTACTGTCGGATAAATATGGTGCCGGGCCCATCCTTGCCAACTTAATGATGTGAAGTCTCACATAAGTGTTTTAACCTGAGTACAATTTCCTCAAATAAAATGCATATATTAATACCTGCATCATAAGCTGTAAGGAGTAATGTGATAATTTGTGTAGAAAACCCCAAGCATATTTGGTGGTAAATAAATGTTAGTATTATGTGATAATGTACTGAGATGTGAATATATCCCTGCCCACCTCTATCTCACCCTTTCCCATTCCCTAGTCCAGCAGGTAGTTGTCTCCGTGTTCCTTCATTCGGTGACTATATATTGAGAGCTTACTGTATGCCAGACACCATTGTAGGTGCTAGGAATATTCTAGAGTATAAAATATACAAAGTATTATTGCCTTAGAGGAGCAAAACTGAAGAGTGGAAAACATTATGGCCTTCAAAAAAAAAAATAAACAAAAACGTAATTCCTTTTGTTTTCAAAAGCCTAAGACACCAATAGGGAAAAGGATTTGGGATCTAGACACATGCCCATGTAGACACAGTGGGGGAAGTATGGCCTTCAGGCTAAAATGAGACTGTGTGTGCCAGAAGTTAGGATAGTGAAGACAGCTTTGCTTTGCTCCTGGGAAGCAACAGAACTCCAAAGAGACATGGCTGTGTGATTCATCTGGGCCATGGTTGGCCATGTCATTTATCCAGCCTGCACTTTGCTAAAAAAGGGCTGTGGCTTGAAATACTTAAGAGATCATTCATTCTGCTTCTTATTTTATAGAAAAGGAACTTGAGGCTGAGAAAGGTGAAGTGACCTACTCCATTCACACGTGACGTAGTCAATAATTGTGTGCATAACCTAGACATGGACAGCACTGACCAAAGGATGCCAGGCCCTGGAAGGATGATCTAATTCAGTGTGCATAAAAAAACAGCTGGAGGAATGCTTATTAAAATGCAGATTCTCAGGCCCTACTCTAAAGTTTCCTAATTCGGTGGATCTGCGGTGGATCTGCGGTAGAGCTCTAGGAAACTGCATTTAATGGGCGCCCTGTAGAGATTGTAATGCAGGTGGTCTGAGGACTAATAGCCACCCTGGATCTTTCCAGTGCTAATTTATATGGAAACCCACAACCTCTGAGATCTAATGAGGTGGTATCAATTGCATAAAATCCTTGGTTAGCACAGTTTCCTTCTATAGGTGTAAGCTGAACCTCTTCAGCTGAGTTATGGCGTGTATTTGCATAAATTACCATGCAAAACTTGTTAATATTTCCTCGAGATCCTTTTTCATTGCCCCATTAGACAAAGCTTTGTGCTTTTGGGGGGGTGGGGGTGAATGTCAGCCAATCCAAATCTACAACAGTGATGGCACAGAACTTGAAGTGATAATTTATTCCCCTCATGGAGCCCTGGTGTCATCTATCTGTCCTGAGAAATGCTATCTAAAATCAGTGGAATTTTATCATGCAAATTATAGGAAGTGTTATCATTATAAGCAGCAGGAGGTTCCTGATTTTCTATCATTTACACGTTAAATGACTTCAACCTGCTAGGTATAAGGGATGAGTTTGGGAAGAAGAAAGGAAGGGGCAACCAGGGGACTGATTCCACCAGGGGTTGAGGCCCTCAGGACTTTGCACCTCAATAAAATAAGACTGAAAAGATGCTCAGATTTGCTTGATATAAAAGACTCAAAAAGGATTTGGTGTTTGTAAGAGAGAAATGTGAGAAAAGGGAAAGGACATGATCTAACTACTTTGGGGTGATGCCAAGAGACATTTACACCGGGAAGGACTGGTCAAGGTGGAACTGCATTGTTAGGAAATGTTGGCTTTGATGAGTTGGAAGAAGTCAGGACCTTGAGATAATCAGGTCTAACCTCTTATTTTACCACTGAAGAGACTGAAGCTTACAGAGGGGAAAAGTCAAATATCAATTCAAAAGTAAAAATCAGGTCTCCTGATGCCCAAACCTGTGCCATTCTATGCCTTCTTGTTTTGGGTCTTTCTCTGACTCTCCAAATGATCATCACAGCATTTTTCTTTAGATTTTTAGCCTAGTTACGTATCTACTACCTAATATTTTCACTTTTAACTATATTCAAGTACACAATCCAGTGCTGTTAATTATGTTCATAATGTTATGCTGCTGTCACCACAGTCAGTTACTAAAACTTTTCCATCAAATCAAATAGAACCATTGTACAGTTAAAGCATCAACGTCCCATTCCCAGCCCCTGGTAGCCTATATTCTGGTTTTGGAGGCTATAAATTTTCTTATTTTAATTATTTTTTATCAATGAGATCGTACAATGTTTGTCCTTTTGTGTCTCGTTTATTTCACTCAACATGACGTCTTCAAGATTCATCCATGTTGTCACATGTATCAGAACTTCATTGCTTTTTATGGCTGAATAATAGCCCATTGTGTGCATATACCACATTTTACTTATACAATCATCAGATTATGGACATTTGGATTGCTTCTAACCTTTGGCAATTGTGAATAATACCACTATGAACATCTGTGCCCAAATATCTTTTCAAGTCCTTGCTTTCAGCTCTTTTATGTATGTACCTAGAAGTGATGGGGCATGTTTACATTTTTACTCAGCTCAAGTTATTTCCTAATTTTTCTTTTCATTTCTTCCTTGACCCATTGGTTGTTTGAATGTGTTATTTAATTTTCATATATTTGTGAATTTTCCATTTCTCCCTCTGTTATGGATTTTTAGATTTATCCCATTGTTGTTGGAGAAGATACATCATATAATTTCAATGTTTTTTAATTTACTGAGACTTGTTTTGTGACCTAACATAGTCTCTATCCTGGAGAATGATCTGTGTGCACTAGTTAGAGTGTACATTCTGCTGCTGTTGGCTGAAGTGTTCTATATATGTCTCTTTGGTCCAGCTGGTTTGGAATTATTGTTCAGGTCCTCTATTTCCTTATTGATTTTCTGTTCAGATGGTCTATCCATTATCATAAGTGGTGTATTGAAATCTCCTATTCCTAATGTAGACTTTATTTTCTTTCTTCAAATCTGCCAGTGGTTGCTTCATATATTTTGGGGCTCTGCTGTTAGGTGCATGTATATTTATAATTATTAAGTCTTCTTGTTGAATTGAACCTTTTATCAGTAAATATTAAACTTTGTCCTTCATAACATTTTTTACTTAAAGTCTATTTTACCTGCTATTAGTACAACTGCCTCATCTCTTTTTTGGTTACTATTTATGTCCCATCCTTTCACTTTCAACCTACTCATGACTTTGAATTTAAGGTGGGTCTCTTCTAAACAGCATTTAATTGGGTCATGCATTTTTAATCCATTCTGCCAATCTTTGACTTTTGAGAGTTTACTCCATTTACATTTAAGGTGACTACTACCAATGTGTACCTTCTTCTGCAAGTTCTGCTATTTTTATTTATTTATTCTTTTAATTTGCATATGGGCAGGAGGCACCAGGGATCGAACTCCAGACCTCCAGCACGGCAGGTCAGCGCTCTGCCTGCTGAGCCACGGCAGCCGCCAAGTTCTGCTATTTTTCACCTTCTAAGTCTTATACCATTTTTTTGATGCTCAATTCTTCTGTTAATGCCTAGTTTCATATTTTTTTGTATTGTGCCATTTAGACTCCTTTCTCATTTTTTTCCTGAATATGTATTTTATGTATTTTCTCTGTGCTTACCATAGCATTTAAACATAACATCCTAAATCTAAACAACTAATTTGATTTGAGACCAACTAATCTTCGATAGGATACATATGCACTGCTGTGTACTTGTTACAAATTATATCTTTGTACATTGTGTGTCCAAAACAATCTATTTATCATTATTTTTTATGCATTTGCACTTTAGTATCTGTAAGAAAAGTGGAGCTACATAACAAAAAATACAGAGCAAGAGTACTGGCATTTATAATTACTGATATGGTTACCTTTGCCAGAGGTATTTATTTCTTTATGCTGCTTTGATCCACTGTCTAGTATCCTTTCTTTTCAGTCTGAAAAAATCCCCTTAGTATTGCTTATAGGACAGTTCTAGTTGTCATCAACTCCCTCAGCTTTTATTTATCTGAGAATGTCTTAATCTCTCCCTCATGTTTGAAAGAAAATCCTGAGATATAAACTTCTTGGTTGAAAACTGTTTAAGTATTTCTTACCATTGCCTTCTTGCTTTCATTTTTTTCTGATGAGAAATCTGTACTTAATCTTATTGGAATTCTCTTGTAAATAATGAGTTGTTTTCTCTTGAAAGTTTGGAACTCTCTACTTGTCTTTTTCATTGGACAGTTTTACTACTATGTGTCTGGGTATGGTTCTCCTTGAATTTAAACTGTTTGAGGTTTGTTGAGCTTCTTGAATGTACATATTTATTTCTTTCTTTAAATTTGGAAAGTTTTCTGCCATTATTTCTTTGACTGTTCCTTCTGCCCCCTTCTCTCTTTTTTCTCCTTCTGGGGCTCCCATAATGTATATATTAATATGTTTGATGATGTCTCACAGCTCTCTTACACTCTACTCATTATTTTTTATTATTTTTGTTTTCTGCTCTTCACTTTGAATTATTTCAATAGTCTTATCTTCAAGATCACTAATTCATTCTTCTGCCACTTCCAGTCTGTATCTGAAGCCCTCTAAGGCATATATTTTAACTATAAAAGTTTGAAATTTACTGTAAATGTTTGATATTTACATTTTATGATATTCCTATTTCTTTGTTCATTGTTTTTCTCATATCTTTCAGTTCTTTCTCCATGTTTTCCCTTATCTCCTTGAACATATTGAGTTGTTTATTTGTTTGTTTTTAAGTCTGTGTCTGGTAAGTTCAAAGTCTGGTCATCTTTGCTGGATTTTTTACTAGTTCCTTTAGATGAGCCATAATTTCCTGTTTTGTTTTTTTGTTTTTTTGTTTGCTTGTTTGTTTTGTAATCTTTTGTTGCATACTGTGCATTTTAATATTTTAAATGTTAACTCTGAGATTTAGCTCCTGAGCTGTCTATTACTTAAGTTTGTGTCCAGCGCATGATATGACACGTATTTCCTTGAATGCCAGGAGCTGATCAAAACAAACAAACCAAGGCAAACAGCACCTTTCACTGTCTTTGGAAATTGAATGTACTATAGCTGATGGTGTCCTTCAGAACTTAGCCCTCCTATCAAAAAGATCAGCATGAAGCAAATGAGAAATGCAGGGTCCTCTCTATCTTCCTTGAGCCTGAGTGGAGCTGGAACCATGGACTCTGTTTCTTTTCTGGGCCTTGTGCTTACTAGAAGCTTCAGGAATTCTCCACTTAAAGTTTATAGGCATTCAAGTGAATGCCCCTTCTACTCCCTGTGAAACAGACCTCTTCCCCCTACTCGGTGCTCTCTTAAGTGACTTACAGGTTGTCCTTTGCCTCAGGCTGCTTCAATTTAATTGTTCTTACAGTGTCCCAGCTGTCCACAAGCCCTTTTTCTGTCTCCAGGAAAGATTCTGGAAGAGCCAGGCTAAGACATGTTCTTGGCTCAGTCTCTTTGACATCCACCCTGACATACATGTACCCCAGTGTACAAAGGGGTCATTCTACTCCCTCTGGAACAGTGCCAAGGAACCCCAATGGTAGTTCACACAAGTTCCACCTGGTAGTGGAGGGGGTGATAGATGGGCCTGTAACGGTTCCAGGAGCTTCATCCATAGCTGTGGAAACTGTTTTCTTGGTTCAGCGCTTGCTTGGATGATGCGATTCTTTAACAATTTTCTATAGCTTTGAGGAAGGTTACCGTCTTTAAGATTCCTCTGCCCCCTTTGCCAGAAGAGGTTGGACCAGTGGCTGCCCTCAGAGATGGCTCCCAACAATATAAAGTTGTTGATGAAAGGCAAAGATCTGTGATCAGACCACACATACATTGAATATGGAGGGCTAGCTCTTTATGTCCCACCTTGGAACCAGCAAGCTCTGCCAGGAGCCCAAGCTCCAGTCCCCATTGTTGCCTGCTATAATGCTGGGGGAATGGGAATGGTAGCTAGTGCATGGAGAGTGAAACTAACCAGTATTCATTGAAATTTACTAGTCTTTATCTCCTGCTGGATGCTGCACAGCATTCTATTAGAGTTCAGAGTTTCAAAGTAGTTTATTCAGAAAATCTCTGCCAGTTCTATAGCTGTTTCTGTGGAGGGACCGATTTTTAAAGCTTCTTTCTCTGCCATCTTCCCATAATTGTACTCCTACCATTTGCTCATCACAGCATTTAGAGCTTTGAATTTGCCCTAGATTTTAGGATGCCTAATCATTACCACAAGCCTCTGTCATTTTTGTTCCTTTTCTTGAATCTAGACTTACTTACCTGCATTCTCTTCCATCTGTTCCAAAATAACCTAAGTGATGTTGTCTATCCACCCAGTACACAGATTGTTTCACCCTTCATTCTTCCTCCTCTGGTACATAATTGCTGATAGACTCTTTAGTGTCCACTCCTTTCCATCTGCCCATCCTTTTCTGGACTTCTAGAGTTCAAGGCAGTATGGATAGATGGATCACCATCCTGAAGGGCAATCTTGTTGGGAAGTATTGCATCTGGCATACACTGCTTGGATATGCTTTCCTGTCAAAGGTAATCACAAATAAAAATGTGTCTAGAGAATACCATGATAAGTTAACCTTTGATATTGAAAGTTCAACCATCATTATAGGAGACATTTTGGCATGTTAAAAACATGTCTAGGAACAGCAGATTCTTACTGGTTTCCCTCAGGCCACACTGATAAGAAACATCACATTTATTTTCTATTCACCCCATTCTGTATGTCTTCCTTAAGATGACTAAACAATATGGAGAAATAAGTTGGAAAGTGCACGGGGGAGAAGGGTACATGATGGAATGGAAGAAAGCACACATTGTAGAGGACAAAATGCATTTAAAAATGAGTTGTAAGATGTTCAGGCAAGTGACGATAAGAAGGAAGTTGCTTAGTCATGAAGTCAGAGTAGAATTTTTGAAAGGAAGCTGGTAGAAAGCTAAAAAGCTAGAACATTCAGAGATCTGGTTGTTAGAATGCCTCTACACTCATTGTTGTTCAGTCACAAATTATCTGTTTCAACTTGGGTAATCCATTATAACTCTCTGGCCTCTGTGTCCTTTTTTTATAAACCAGAATGGTAGATGTGAATAATCTCTATCATTGTATGATTCTAAATGACCTTATGTCCAGGGGAGTCATTGGCAATAAGCCTGGATTAACACTGGGATTTCTGGAAGCAACACAACCCTTGTGTTGGCTAAAGATTTCAGGAAGTTGGCCAACATAGGGAAAGGATCATTAATAACAGCAGTCAAGGCAATGCTGGGTAATCAGATGGCAGAAACAGGAAGAGATTCAGGTCAGAAAAGAGTGTGCTGGTTTCATATCTCAGCCTCTTTCTGGAGTGATCCATATTACTGTTCAAGAAAAGTAAGGAAATCACCTTCTGCCTGCCAAGCATGGTGATAGAGAACATGGGAGGACAGGACTCACCCAAAACCTAAAGTACACCGACCAGGGTCTATCTGAACCAGGCTGTAGCTTGGTTACCTCAGTTTCCCTGGGCTGTCACCAGGCACCCAGGCTTGTTATTTCCTGTTATTAGCTTTAGCAATAGTGATCAGAATTTTTCATCAGATGGCATCACTCATCACTCAATGGCAATGAGAAAGGAATACTTATTGATGGAGTATCCCAGGGCTGCAAGGCCATGGGGTTAGGATTGGATAGAGTGGATGGTGGTGGTGGTGCTAGTTAAGACCTACTCTTATTCCAAACCTGGATGCCACTTTTAACTTCAGGTTATTGAGTTGTGTGTTAGTTTGAAAGCTTCCAGAATGCAGTTTACCAGAAATTGAATGGCTTTTTAAAAGGGAATTTAATAAGTTACAAGTTCACAGTTCTAAGGAAGTGAAAATATCCAAAGTAAGGCACCAATAAGAGGTTACCTTCACTCAAGAAAGGCTGATGGGCCAGGAGCACCTCTGTCAGCTGGGGAGTCACATGGCTGGCCTCTGCTGGTCCCTTGCTCCTGGGCCTCATTGTTTTCAGCCTCTGTTCCTGCTGGAATTCATCACTTCACTTCTCCAGGCTGGCTTTCATCTCTTGGCTTCCCTTGACTCTCTCCAGGTTCCAGCTTGCTTAACATCTCATGGCGACATCTGCTGGGTTCCAAGCTTCTCCAAACACCTGTGTCTCTGTTCTCCACATGTCCACATCTGTATCAGCTCTGCTGTGAAGTTTCTCTCAGTTCTGAAGCTTCTGTCATTTCCATCATTTCTGCCTCTTTCCAAAATGTTTCCTTTTTTAAAGGATTCCTGTAAACTAATTAGACCCACCTGAAATGGGTGGAGTCACATTTCCGTCTAACCGAAAGGTCATACCTGCAATTGGGCATGCTGCATCTCCGTGGAGATTATCTAATCGATTTTCCAACCTGCAGTACTGAATCACGATTAAAAGAAAGAGCTGCCCCAACAAGACTGAATCAAGATCAAAACATGGCTTTTCTGGGGTACATAGTTCTTTCAAACTGGCACAGGTTGGTTAAAAAATTATGGGATCCAGAAAGGATCTGAGAGGTTTTATTTCCCCCAATCTACCTCCATTTATGAATGCATCAAGATGGAGGAATGGGCGGATTGCTCTTTTATTTATAAAGCAGACTGGTATTATTCTTTGACGCTTTAATAGTCATCATGAACTAAGTCTTCTGACTGAAAATCAAGAGTTCCTGAGAATGAAGCATTCTTCTGAATCTAATTTTTAAGACTGAAGTATTAAGAAACTAGGTACTAATCCCACTTATGAATTCAGTGGACCGAGTCTTCTCTATCAGTGGCCAAACTCCAGTGCATTTTGATAGTTTCAAAAGCTGAAATATTTTCGTTAGATGCCAGCTTCCTTCTTCCTCATAGTTCCTGTCAAATTTTTGATTCAGGGAATTTAATCCCTGGACCTAGGTGAAAGAGTGTTGCATGCCTACAAGGTATCCAGCTGGGTTTGAAGGATATAACATTTAATTACCCAAAATAAAGAAGGTGGGGCAAATGGAGTCCTTTGCTTCCCACCACCATCTTCTTGCCAGACAAACTGATAGGAGGAGCCACCTCATAGTAACAGGCAGCTCAGGGAAGCTAGCCTGTGAATGGACCTGCGGTGTTTTGTTTCCACAATGCTCTTCTTTCATGACTGATATCAGTACCTTGTAGCCAATCCCCTGACTGCCAAGTCTGACAGTACCTCAGACACACATCCTGAACATGGAATGTCCCTGGAGAAACAGCATTGCTTAATCCTGTCACCACGAGTCATCCATGCACAACCAGGCTACAGGCAGACCTGATGTTCTCAGGGAATGGCTGTCAGTCATCAGTAGTCCTACAGCCAGCAAGAATACACACTAAACTGGCAGCATGCAGATGGGCATAAGCAGAGGTGGGAGAGGACTTGGGCTATAAAGGGCAGGACCAGCCTGCATGAAATTTCTCTGTGCTTTGAGGAGTTTTAGATGGAATTGATTTCCAGGATGACGTCATTGCAAGCAGTTTGCTATCATCGTGCTTGGAAGGGGTCACCTCCATGTTCTCTGGAACATAACCTGGTGTGGTTGATCAGGCAGTTACTTTGAAGAAAATACCTAGAGTCAGTCATTCATCCATTTATCTCTTGTAACCTTTAGTGAGCAACTGTTGCAGGCACAGCCCAGAATATATAACAAAGAATCAGGAGCAGTGAGTCTTATGAAAGAATATTTGATATCCTCAGTCACCAAAATAAGTGGATCTGGGTAACTGTCCTGAAGCCACTACTCTGTTCTCTGTTTTCTCTAGCCTACTCCATCCCTCCAAACTGCTTTTTCCTTGGACAGTGAGCAACATTCAGTCAAACAAATATTTCTTAAAATGTGCTATTTTCTAATATGCTGTAATACAAAATATCTTAACCCCCCCCCACCTGTGGGATATGTCATCATATTATTAGCTAAAGATAATCTGTCTGATAGTGAATGAGTGTCAGCTCCCAAATGAAGTTCTGAGTCTCTTGCTTCAGAATTCTGCACCAGAGTCATCATCCAATATTTTCATCGAGATTGTAAATTTTGCCTGTTGCCTGCTTCTCCTTTGCAAAGGACTTCCAGGATCTCTTCAGCTGGGTGAACGAATCACTTGTTTGAGTAGTAGGTGAATGAATCACTTGTTTGAGTAGCTGGGGGTCCATAAGGAGCAGCCTGGACTTGTAGCTTTGTTCCTTATCACAGGGTAATATGTATCCTCAAAGGGGAATTAAAGGCTCTTGAGAAAATTTCTAACATCTTCTAACAGAGAAAATGAATCAAAGATCATTTGCAGCTTTTTTTTTTGGTAGGGAAGTGTCTTCTCACAACTGGATACTTTGATGTATCAGGTGACAATGGGAAAGAACAGAAGAGTAACACTGACACTTGCCCTGAAACACGTATCCTGAAAATTGTCCAGGGGTTACACTCTCTCTGTCAGCTTTGATTCTCTTCTCTCTGTCACCTTTGATTCAAGAGAGAAGACATTTGTGATGGCCCAACCTTTTGGTCTTGTAGGATTCGTTTTTGACATTTGACTGAAGGGTAAAATTGGGAAAAAAAAAAAAAAGAGGGTACACTTTTCCACGGCCGTGAACTTTTCATGGTGTTTGGTCCCCGGCAAGATTGTGAGGGAGATAAGCTTTACTTCAAGAGTCTCCATCTGTATTTTGTAGATTTTGCCCTTCAATTCTTTTGCATTTCTTTCCCAACTCTTTTTCTCACTCCACCAGCAGTAATCTCATATTCCATACCCACTTATCCTCCCTTACACAGCCCCATAAACACATCCCTAGGCTTAATAACTTGGTTAAGAGATTGTATGATAAAGGAGTCAGGGATGTTTATATATTTAAGAAGCTGTCTAAGAGCATATCTGTAGAAGTGAGTTCCCCCTGAATGGAAAGGATAAATCTTGGTGCAAAAGTGGTGCTGGAGGAATTCTCTCATGCCTCCCCTTCCATCCCCACCTCCATCCCCAGCCTACTACAGACTTACAGGTAAGGTAGCTTTGCCTTTCAACTGTAACTGCTCTATGAAGATATCTGTAGAAATATTTTCCTCAACCCAGGAATATCTGACACAAGAATATGTTTGTACAACAAAATGATTTTTCATTACAGATTATGAATTGTCCCATGGTCTGAAGGAAAAAGTTCAGTTTCAGAGAACCTCATAAGAAAGACTTGCTTAATTTATCTTGTTGAAATGTTTTTCAGATGCCAACATTTCTGAGAGGTGGGAAAGGTGGAAAAGAAACAAGGATACACTAAGGGATTAGGAAGCAATATCCCCAGGAAAAGGTTAAATGAGTTAATCTAAACAATGGGTACTTGACAGTTTTGTGATCGACTTTAAATATACAAAATTTGTTATACAGAAAGCAATGACCACCCACTTTCCATTTCTCCTGCATTTGAAATCCTTCAGAACATATATTCTTTCCATTATTCATCATATCCTGCCTGGTGACATATCTTGTTGTCTTGAAAGGCCATTTAATTTTATCATAGCTTCTCTTTCTTCTTCCCAATTAAGACCATCCCTCCTTGAGGGCATGGACCAGTCCCTATTTATCTTTCCATTTCGTTCAGTTCTGAGCACTAGACTTTACATATAGTAGATACTCAAAAACTACTTAAAAATTTTATTTTGATTTGGTGATTGATACTGAGGAAAAGTAAGAAGATAAACCCCTATATTGAGGAATATAGTTTGGACATAAGAGCATGGCTTACTTGTAGAGAATTTGGGAGGCCGTCTGATGAGGCAGAAGGAGAGTACTCTGAGGAGTAGAATACACTGGCACTCTGTAAGTCTATGCATAAATCCAAAATGACCACCTCCCAGCTGTATGATAGTAGGGAAATACTTACCTCTAAACCTCACTTCTCTTGCCCATAAAATGGAGATAACACTGCCTATACTCAAGAACTGCTCAAATGATTAAATGAGATTATAGTGTGTGCAAAGAACTGGCCCACAGTGACCACGTGATTTCATGGGCTTTGGAGTCTGCAACTTAGATTTAAATCATTGTTCTGCCCCCCTTAAAATCCGAGGAACCTTGGGCAACTTACTTTACTAATGAAGCCTCAGTTTCCTTACCTATAGAAGGAGATTGATAATAACACCTGCAACACAGGATCATTGGACATGTTAAATGACTTTTAATATATATAAATAAAATATTAGGTGTTCAATAAATATTAAATGAAATTAAGTTCTTTTAATAGAAATTCCTCTTTTTTTCTTGGAGAAAATCTTATAGAAAGAGAATCTCACCTCTCTAAGAGCAAGATGTTGGATGTCGTCTCTCAAATTCCTTACTTGATTGAGATAAAGTGGATTCTCAGCTGCTTGAAGTAAAAAAATCAAAGAGATGTTACAGAATTGTTTTGCATAGTCAAAGCTAATTATGAGTAATTAATTCAAGTCTGGCTAGTCTGGTATAGACAGATAGAAATTATAATCAGGTCACACAATGTCCATTCCACTGAAATAGTGTCCATTTTGGATAATTTTTAGTTTTATATGACACTTTCTGTTCCATTTGTAGAGGATATGGAACTAAGGAAAGGCTTTGGTTTGGATCTCTTTTTCATTGATGCAGTACAATGCTTTGAAAAAATAGGCACTAAATTATTATTTGATTAAAGTATGGATGATTATATGGCCTTCTGGGACAGAGTAGATTCACCTTATAGTAAAGGCACAAGTCAGAGAAATAAGGCAGGCCCACAGGGAGACACATAGATAGACAGGCCAAACTAATACAGAGAAGAAGAAACAAATCAGAGAGAAACGTACAGGTGGGAGTAGATAGAGACAAAGAGAAAGACATAGAGGGAAAGTAGCTGTTGCATATATTTGAAGTGTGCAGTGCCCTTCCTAAGGGCCTTCCTTCTGGAAGTTTTGTTTCTGTTCTTTTCATTGCTGAGATATTTTTAAACAATACCTAACCTGTGAGCTGGTCCCGACATATCACCTGCACATAACCTTCCAAGAGGAAAAATGGAAACTTCCTGGTTACTTTAGAGCCTTTACCTGAAGCCTATTAAAGTCTTAATTACACTGTAATCTTCTCAAAAGATGCAATAAGCTATTGTGTTAGCCTACAAGGTCACAGTCTTCATCATAAACAAACCTGTATATGACAATTGCTGAAATGCAATCTCTCTTTCAAAGGTCTGTCGCTTCATTAATGAACCTGTAATCCCAAGTGCACCTGTTTACCTGATTTATAGATGTTTCTGCCTCTTCAGTAGGTCTATACATTTTCATACCCGTCTCAGGAACCTCCTTGCTTGCCCTGATAGTATTGAGATTGAGAATGGCTCCCTGTGCTCACCGTTATTCTCCAATTGCACACCTGAAACCTGCAATACCCTCTCTGGGGAACTGGCCACAATGCTCTGTTGCTTTCAAATGTTTCTAAAACATACACCAGCCATGGCAGCCCCCAATCTCCCAAGAATGAGACTAGGGTTCTCTGAGTAAAGTCCTGCCTATTCAAGACACTGCATTAACCCTACAAACTGCTTTATTCTGGGGCCCTAAATTCTGAGGTTATTAAGTTTGGTGAGCTAACCATTTTGGTAAGATGTTCTATGAGTTTGGAGCTCCAAAGAGAGGTGAGGACTGGAGAAATAATTTGGACATCGCTAAGACATAAGTACATTGTGTCAAGGTAGACTATAGAGTGAGAAGAAAAAAGCATGCAAAATCAAACTCTTAAAAACTTAAAAATTCGAAACTTGGAGTAGGCAGACCTACATTCGGAAGAAATGGAAACAGAGGTAGGAAGAAAATGAGATGAGAGATACCCACATAAAGGAATTCTAGAAGAGAGTGTTTCCAGAAAGATGGAGAGGTTAGCTCTAATAATTGCTGACAAAATGTAAGTTGCAAGGTGAATATTGAAATGTGCCCAGAACTAGTAATGATGAAAGTAAAACCCAAATCAGAGCAGGGTGAACAGTGAATAGGAGGTGATGAAGTGGAAACAGATTGTGAAAACAACTCTTTCCAAAAGCTTGGAGGCATTTGGAAGAGAGTGAAGGGAATATGAAAAGGATGACTCCCCAAATCCTTATTTGTGTAGCTTAGTGAGTAGAGGAGACATTTATTGAGATAAGGAAAATCAGGCATTCTAGTGGGAAAAAAATTGGGGCTTCAGTTTTGGAAATAACAACTTTGAGATAACTGTGTATGCTGGTTTTGAAACTGTTGTGTACCCCAGAAAAGCCATATTCTTTAATCCTGATTTAATATCATAGGGTGGAATCATTTTGATTGGATTGTTTCCATGGAGATGTGACAGACCCAGTTGTGGGTGGAACTTTTGATTGGATTGTTTCCATGGAGATGTGGCACACCCAACAGTAGGTGTGACCTTTGGATTAGATGGAGATGTGATTCTGCCCATTTAAGGTATATCTTGATGGGATGTCAACAGAGAGCAGACACTCAGACATGGACATTTGGAGATGCAGAAGCCCAGCAGATGTAGCCATGTGCCTTCCCATGAGATGCTAAGCAAGCCAGAACCCAGAGTTGTGTCCCAGAGGAGCTAAGTAAAGGCCCACAGAGGCCTTGAAAATAAACCACTGGCATCATGAGCTGGAAGCAACAGAACCGGAGCAAGGTCCAGCAGACACCAGCCATGTGTTTTCCCATGTGACAGACATCAGTCAAGGTATCTTTCTCTGAATGCCTTAGTTTGGGCATTTTCATTGCCTCAGAACTGTAAACTTTTAACTTAATAAATTCCGTTTTTAAAAGCCATTCCATTTTTGGTATATTGCATTCCAGCAGCATTTAGCAAACTAGAACACTACAAGATAATGGAGATGTTATCTTCAAAAATGTTTTCTTTGAATTAATCTCTAACTTTAATTAGCGTTTTCACTATGTCATCTCAATTTAAGCCACCATCAAAATCATCTGTGCCAGGACTATTGCGATATCTTCTTAATAGCTATCCCTTTTCCCCTATTATAATCAATTCTTCACTCAGCAGTCTGAATAATCTTAAAAATATAATCTATATTATGTCATCGCCCTGCTTAGAGACTTTCAGTGACTTTCTGATCCAGGCAAGTAACTATCAGGTTCTTTAGGACTGTTGTGTGTCCTATTCCTCTTCTCAAAACTGTCTTCCTTCCACCCTTCACTCAGCTGACGTAATTGTCCATCAAGGCTCAGCTTTACGTTTACATCCTTTGTGCAACTTTCCTGATTAAGTGCCACAGTCATTATTCTTCCTCATATTCATCACAATCTGAAATTATTTATCTATTAATTTATTTGTTTATACCTATTTTTATATAATTATATAAATTTATATCTATCATTTATTTGTTTACTGTCTATTCTTCCAATGCAAATATAAGTTCCATGAGGACAAGGACTGTATCTATAATACCTGGTATAAGCAGAGGTTCAATAAACATTTATTTTTAAAAATATGAGTAAATAATTAAATGCAGCCATTAAAGATCAAGGCTTCCAAAATATTTATTAATATAAGGAAATGTTCAATATATTGTCTTCAGTGAAAACATACTAGATATAAAATGATATACAGACTATTACCCCAAATTTAAAATGTGTGTGTGCACACAAACATCTATCCTAGAAAAAAAGACTGGGAAAAAATACACCAAATATAGTGATCTTTCTCTTTTCCAGTGGATAATGGGTTCTTTTATTTACTCAATTTATTTATTTTTTTTTAATATTTCCAAATTGTCTACATTAAACATGCATCATTTTTATAGAAATAGCCTTATTTAATCTATTATATTCCTTCCATTATCGTGGCTTCTCTCCCTTAAGAACTACTTCCTCATACATCCTTTGCCTCAGATGCCATTTGCTCTTTCGGACTCTCTACCTGGGCTTCTGATAATCCCCTTCTCTGTTTCGGCTCCTTCTCCATCCATCTAAACACACCTGTGACACAGTCTGCTCATGTGTACCAAGCATCCAGCTCCGGTGCATCTATGTGATTGGGTTCCAGTTCTGACCCATTGTATTTTGATAGAAGTGTGCAAGTTACTTACAGGCCTGAACTCAAAATCTACCACAGAATCTTCCAGCCCTCTCTTGCCCTGCCTTTGTGACCTTCGAAATCAAGTACTACAGATGGCATACCTATAAGATCATGTGGATTGTTGCTCGGGGTAGGACTGCCCATGAAGAGCCCCTCAACTCACATGGACTTACGCAATAAATAACCATTAATTGTATTGCCTGTCATATTTGTTTATGGTTTATTTGTTCCTAAACTTAACATTAATTACTTTGAACAAAATACCTATTCATCCTTCAAAGTTCAGACCAAGTATTGCCTCTCCCAAAGAACCTTTCCTTAGTCTGTTACCATCTGTGCTGGTTTGAAAGGATTATGTTCCCTAGAAAAGTCATGTTTTAATCCTGATACACTCTTATGGGGGCAACCTTTTCTTTTAATCCCTCTTCATACTGGATGTTGCAAACTTAATTAGGTTATCTCCATGGAGATATGACTCACCCAATTGTGGGTATTAACCTGGGATTAGAGGGAGATGTGACTCCACCCATTCCAGGTAGGTCTTGATTAGTTTACTGGAATCCTTTAAAAGAGGAGGCATTTTGGAGAAAGCTTCGGAGTGATGAGAGAACCACGAGAACCCACGTAGCCAGAGACCTCTGGAGATGAAGAAATAAAATGTCCCCTGAGGAGCTTCATGAAACAAGAAGCCTGGAGAGAAAGCTGGTGGATGCTGCCATGCTTGCCATGTACCTTTCCAGTTGAGAGAGAAGTGCTGAACTTCATCAGCTTTCTTGAACCAAGATATCTTTCCCTGATGCCTTAGATTGGACATTTTTATAGCCTTGCTTTAATTGGAATATTTTTGTGGGCTTAGAACTATAAACTTGCAACTTAGTAAATTCCCTCTTTTTAAAAACTGTTCTTTTTCTGGTATATTGCATTCTGGCAGCTAGTAAACTAGAGCAACATCTAAACAGTCATTCCTACACACATGACACTAACGCTTAGACATTTTTATCTCATATTTGACCATTAAAAGGAATGTACTATTTAGCTTTGTAATTAAATTCTAAGATCCTCCAAATGTTCCTTTCAAGTCTACTGAATCTTTTGCTTTTTCTATACTTGGTCATTTAGGTAGACAATAAAGATAAAGAAAGAAGGAAGAAAGGAAAGGAAGAAGAAAGGCAGGAAAGAAGAAAGATATCAGTAAGGACAGAAATGCTGAAGTGGGAGTCTATCTGGCCCAAATGGGGAATAATGAGGAAGTCAGTGTGATTGGAGTGAAATGGGCAAAATGGAAAGGAGTAGAAGATACTGAGGTCATAGAAATAAATAATGTGGGCCAGGCTTTCACTTTGAATGAGCTCTGAAACAATTAGTAGGTTTTAAACACAGAAAAACTGATCTAATTCAATTTTGAAAGAATCACTTGGGCTCTGGTGTTAAGATTAAATTGCACAGAGGGAAAGCCAGAAGAAAACCAGTTAGGAGGCTGTGACAGTAATCCAGGCAAGAATTAATAGTGGCTTGAGCAGCAGGGCGGTTGACTTCTTGTTCTAGTTTGAGAATAGGGGCCTATTCAATTTGCTGATGGATTTGTAGTAGTATGTGAAAGAAGGATGGCCTCAAGGTTTTGGGCTGAGTAATTAGAAGGATGAAGTTGACATTTATTAAGATGGGAAGACTGAGGAAAAAACAGGTTTGGGCAGGAAAATCAGGTGTTTGTGTTTGGGCATCACTGATTTCATATGCATTTTGGATATCTAAATAGAGTCATTGAGTTGGACATATGATTCTAGATATAGAGAGAGGTTGAGAGTAAATATATAAATTTGGGCTTGTCAGCAGACATATGATATTTAAAGCCATGACCCTGGATAAGATGAGTAAAAGCATGAGTACAACTAAGAAATAGATGTTGGGGTAGAGCATAAATAAAGAATAATGATACTGACAAAATGATTCTAGAGTGTTTCTAACTTCTAGAGTTTGTGGAGATAAGGTGGGAGACTGAGAAGGAATCATCAATGGGATAAGAGGATAACCAAGAAATCAGTGTTCCTGAAGTGAGGAACATGTATCAGGAAGGAGAAAGTGATCAACTGACTCAAATGCAGCTAATGGTTAAATGTGAGAAATGAAAATTGATCATTGAATTTAAGAACGTGGATGTCATGGTCAGCTTTTACAAGAGGAGTGTTCATGGAGGGGTAGGTTTAGAAGCTTAATTAGCACTGATTTAGGAGAAAATAAAGAAAAAATTAGAGACAGCAAGTATAAGCAACTATTTTGAGTAGTTTTGCTATAAAAGGGAACAAAAAAATGAAGCAGAAGCTCAAAAGGCACGTGGAGTACAGATTGTATTTTTAAGATACTTCTTTTGTGTCCTGATGAGAATGATCCAATAAGAGTTTTAAAATCCATGATATAGGGGAAATAGAGAAGAATTGATTGAGTAATATCTTCCAATAAGATCGGATGGGATCTAGCACACAACTCAGTCCTTTGGGAAAGGACCCTGAGCTTCTATTCCACAGTAACAGGAGAGAGGACAGAGTATATGGACACAGATGCAGGAGGGAGATACTTTTTGTGCTGGGATATTGGGAAGTTCTCATCTGACTGATTCAGTTCTTTTGTAGAAATAAGAAACACAATCATCAGCTGAGTGTGAGGATGGGGTAGATATTGGAGGTTACGGACTAGAAGACAACTATGTAGATGAATGTACAGAGTAAGAAGAAATGTGGATTTAACGTAGGAATGGATTTCACCAGGCAAAGTATAATTTTAACAGAAAGAGACAAAGGAGTTGAGAAATTACCCAAGGGTGTGAGTATAATGATGGCTAAGGATGTAAATGATGATTTGAAACCACATGACAGAAAATGTGGTTGTGTCAAGTATTTCAGGTGCCAGCAAAGAACTGTTGTATTGTAGTACCAGAGGGAGTGAGAAAGACAGCAGTAAGTTGGAAAGTGGGATATTTTAGAGGTAATGTTGATATTGTTAACAGCAGGTGTTGTTGTAGGGTAAAAAATGAGATCATCAGAGAAGAGGAAGACAAGGAACTGAGGGGGCAGCATAGCAGATGCTGTGAGTCCCCCCTTATACTCCTTGGTCCACCCTAGAGGTCACCCTAGAAACTTCCCATAAATACTAACAGATACCTGCACCTCTCTGCTTGAGGGTGTTCTTTGGCCACAGGAGTTTCCTTGGCCTAAACAGGGGAAAGGAGTTAATATCCTAAGAGCCACCCCAAATTAATAAAGAATGAGGATTAGTGAATACATATCTCAACAGCTTCTTCCCTCTGACATATGATTTGGAAATATGTTCTACAATCTCAGAAAGTCCTTTATGGGATTGAATCCCAGTTTCCATGCCAGAAACCCATTCATGAATCCACCTATTATTAGCTTTTCTTCCTTTTCTAACTCACTTCTCTACTGGGATTCCTAGACTCACTTCCCAAATAAGTGCTATGCCCAAATCCTTGTCTCTGGGTCTGTTTTGGGGGGAAAATCCAAATTAAGGTAGTTGGGATCTTGGATGGATCATCTGTGTGGACACTGAAATCATCAAAAAGAATAATCACAAAATCCTCAGATATATAAATATTTTAACAGTATTATTTACAGCTTTATTTTTAAGAGCAAAAATCCTGTGTCCACATATCATACATATAATAAAAACATATTATATACATATATTATATAACATGCATATATATCATATATATTATTGTGGTAGTTTAGAGCTGCATATGCCCCAGAAAAAACACGTGCTTAAACCTAATCCGTTCATGGGGCTGTGAACCCATTGTAAGGAGGCCCTTTTGATAAGGTAACTTCAGTTAAGATGTAGCCCAGCTCAATCAGGATGGTCTTAAACCTATTACTGGAGACCTTTAAAAGTGGAATGACATTCAGACAGAAGAGAAAGCAGTGGAAAGCAAGATGCTGAACAGCAAAAGAACCTGGAAGAGAAGGGAGACAGCAGGATATGCCACTGTGTGCCTTACCATGTTACAAGCCAAGGACCAAAGATTCCTAGCAGCCGCCCCCAGAACGCCAGTCTAATGCCAGTGTATGAGAAGGAAGCATCGCTTTGATGACTCTTTGATTTGGACTTTTTTTAACCTTAAAGTCGTGAGGTAATAAATTTCTTTTGTTTAATCTGACCTATTGCATAGTATTTGCTTGAGCAGCTAATAAAAACTAAATTATAGTTTATGTATAAATTCTGCATGTATAAAATTCTGTTCCTAGAAAATACTAACTTATATCCAGGCAATAGGATTATTCTTTGTGTGTGTGTGTATGTGTGTGCCTTTGTGTTTGCATGGATGTGTTGCTGTGCAGTTTTTTTTCTAATTTTTATCTAACAAGCGTGCATTCATTTTCTGTGTCATGCAAATTAAAAATGGCAATAACAGGTCTCTTTTCCCTCCAGGAAAGATCTCATACTGTATTACCTTGGGACCCAGTAATCCCACATATAGCAGTGGGAGAAACTAGTGTGTCCAATCATCCTCATTTGCCAGGGATTGAAGGGTTCCCCACTTGCTGAGACACTTTCAGCGCTAAAACCAGGCAACCCAAGATGTTAGGTCACATTAGGAAATATTTATGCTTTGTCTTCCATCACTCCCAATGAGAATGTCTCAGGGGCCTGAACAGAAAGGTGTAATAGAAGTGGAAGAGATCATTATTATTCAGGAAACATACATTTTTGCTGCAAAGATCCAGGGATGAAATCAACACATTTGGTTGATAATCCCCTTCCCGTGTGCATGATATTTTGGCTTTCAGTCTCATCTGCAGGGAGTCTTTAACAGCTGTTACTGTCAGGCCTTCACACTTGGCTTCCAAACTTATAAGAACCACACAAGGGCAGGAATAGTTTGAGAATGAAGTTGAAGGGGCTTAGGCAAAAATAGCTCACCAGCAAGATTATATTGAAATTCTTTCCCCCTTAACCCTTCTCTCTCAGTCTCTCGCTTTTGTGGTTTTTCTCCGCTGTGCTCCAGGCAGAGATCCGGGGACAACACCAGCATGTCTGATTGGTATGCGCCTCACGTGAACAACAGGAGCCTCTCACTTCATTGTTCATTAGTGCGCTCTGTTAAATAATGTTTAATGTTATCTAAGGAGCTTAATGGCACAGTTATTGGAAATATTACAAAGACAGAAGGAAAAAATGCATCCCTTTTACATTTCCAGACCTGGCGTTAGGCCCACTCATTCCAAGACTTTTATCTACAGAAGCCCTATTCAGTTTTGTTTTATTTACTGACATTATATATGCTCCACTTCCATCCTGAAAGAATTTCAGTTGGGCGTATCTCCATTCAAAGCAGTTTCCCCAGGTCTTCTCAAACATACATAGATGATGTAGCTTTGGTTGAGGAAAGTCTGAGGAAGGTCTAGAGCTTAAACTGTCCCATGGATAGAAGAATCCAACAGCAAATAAAAAAGCCCAACCTCAGGATAAATTAAATAATCTCTGCTGTGAATTCTAGGTACTAATATCTTCGCATTTTATCCCTTATTTTGCCAATAGTTTGGAAGCTCCTTGAGGAACAGGAGCCATGGGTTATATTGCTTTGCTTACCTACAAAGATATGTGCCAAATACAAACTTAATGCATGCTTGGAAAAAAGGAAAGGAGGGAGGGTGGGAGGACACAAGGAAGGGATGAAGGAAAATAAAAGATGGATTAGAAGGAAGAATAATTACTACTCCTCTCCATGAACTGAGTTCTTAACCCCTGATATAGTTGCTTTAGTAGCCGCTGTTTTAGGTTTTTAACTTAAAAAATAGAAATGGTTACATGCCTTCCTTAGCACACAGTTGCCCTAAACATGTTTTACTTATTCTTTCCTAATCTAAACATACCCCCTCCCAATTTGATATGTGAAGCTTCAACTGTACAATGACTAAAGGAGACGTATTTTCTCTACCTCTGTATGCTCTCTCTGCTATTTTCAGAATGAGGAGGAGGAAATCTCCTTCTTTGAGAGGAGAGGTGTTCCTCCAATGGCTGAGTGTATTAGACAGGGTTCTCTAGAGAAACAGAACCAAGGAAGAGTATCTGTAAATATGAGATTTATAAGGTGTCTCACGCAACCGTGGGAATGGAAGAGTCCAAAATCCATAGTCAGACTGTGTAGCTGGCAGCTCTGATGAAGGCTCTCGATGAACAACACAGGAGAGGCCCGCTGGCTGAAGAAGTAGTGAGTCTCTCTTCTTCTTTAATAGCCGTCAACTGATTGGATTATCTCATCGTGGGAGGTGTGCCCTTAGTTGATCACAGATGTAATCAACCACAACTGCCATCTACTGATAGATGATTTAATAAACCAGCCTTCCTATTTATCAACCAGCCATGAAAATATCCTTGCAGCAACCGTCAGGCCAGTGCTTGCCTGACTAGACAACTGGACACATCACCTGGCCAAGTTGACATCACACTGGCATTCTGCATTAGAGGTTCTTCTGTGTCTTTCATCCAGCCACAACCTCCCCAGTGGGCAAATAGCCCATGGGGCCAGAACATGTGCCCAACTGGATTCACAAATCCCGCTCTGACCATATACTAAGAAACTGGAAATTTCTACCCAAAGGCCCCAAGCTCACAACCAGGGCCTGTGTGTGCTTTTCCCTGAATCTGTTTTTCTAAGGGTGTGCTTCATTGTCAGTGTACACACCCACAGGATGGTCAAAAGGCAGTGGTTTCTGGAGACGTGGACTGAGCATGGATGTTGGAGTGTACACATATATTACATGAGGCTTAGGTAGGCAAAAAGAGAATCTGGGTGGACCAAAGGGTAGGAATCTATAAGACAATATTCCATGTTTGGTGGAATCCAAAAACACTAAATTCACATCTGGCTTCCAGGTCAAAATAAAAGTATTTTAGTGAAGCTAGGAAGTTAATACCATAATTTATCTAGATATTATAGTTTCTAAATAATTAGAAAACTAAGAGGCTCTTTACACTCTTATCACAAGTCCCCAAATTAAGGTCAGATCCAACTTGGGAATAACAATCCTTTTTTAAGAATACCCATCACCTCACTTTTTTGTTGTTGTTAACTAAAAAATCAACCTTAATAAGATGTAATTTATCAATAATAAAATGCACCAGTTTAAAGTGCACCATTCAATGAATTTTTACAGATATATATATGTATATACCTGTATAATCACCATGTCAATCAAGATACATCATATTTTTCTCACCCCCAAATTTCACTTGTGCCCCTTCGCTGTCAATTTTCCCTCCCTTACAATCCAGAAAATCACTGATATGCCTTCTGTCAATATACATTCATTTTGCCTGTTCAAGAATTTCATCTAAATTGGGTCACATAATATGTATTTTTTTAATCTGTCTTCTTTCATTCAGCATGTATGTGAGATTTCATCTATGTTGTTCCCTGTTCATTTTTATTATTGATCAGTATTCCATTGAATAACTATGCCATGATTTGTTTATCTATTTATCAGTTCAGGTACGTTTGGGTTGTTTTCACTGTTTAGTTTTTATATATAAAGTTGGTAGGTACATTCTTTTATGAGACCTTTTGCAGACAAATTTTTAAATCACTTTCAGATCAATGTCTAATAGTGAGATTACTGAGTTATATAATAAGTATATATTAACCTTTATAAGTAATTGCCAGTTTCCAAAATGATGGTATCATTTTATACTCTCATGAATCATGTATGAGAGTGCAGTTACTCTACATCTTTGTGAAAACTTGGTATTGTCAGTCTCTTTAATTTCAGTCATTCTAAGTAGTTGTATGGTAGAACACCTTTTGGTTTAAATTTGTATGTTGAACATTTTTTCATTTAGTTATTGGCCATATTGTATCTTCTTTTGTGAAACATTTGTTCAAATATTTTGTAAAGTATTTGAATAAAGATTTCTTTATCTATGTTGGATTTAACTCCTTTGTCTAAGGTACAGAAGACAAATATATTTTTCCAACATGAGACTTGCCTTTAAATTTTCTAAGTGATATGTTTCAAAGAGCAGAAGTTTTTCATTTTGATGAAGCCCAAATTATCAATTTTTTATTTTATGCTTCAAGATGTTTGCACCTTACTTAAAAAGTATTTTCCTACCCCAAGGTTACAAATATTTTTTCCTATGCACTTTCCCTAGAAGTTTTATAGTTTTAACATTTATAGTTAGGTCTGTGGTTAATTTTGAATTAATTTTTGTGTAGAGTACGAGATATGGGTTGGGTTACATTTTTTCCCTTAGAGGTATCTATTTGCTCCCGTACCATTTATTTAAAACGTTATCCTTCCTCCACTGATAAATCTTAGCAAGTGGGTCAAGAATAAAATGGACCATAGATCTTTAGCTCTGTATCTAGATTGTTTATTCTATTACATTGGTCTCTATTGTTATACTTAAATCAATCTTACCCTGTCTTGATTACAGCAACTTTATAGTGTGTCTTAAAATCAGGTACTGTAAGTCCTACAACTTTATTATTTTTCTAAAATGTTATGAGTACTATAGGTCTTTCTTTTATACATATAAATATTAGATTGTAAATAACAGTTATTGAATTTATAGACTGATTTTGGGAGAATGGACATCTATCTGAACAAGACTGAATCTTCTGATCCATAAATATGGTATATCTCTCCATTTATTGGGTCCTTTTTAATTTCTCTCAATAATGTTTTAGGTTTTTCAGGGTAGAGTTCTCATATACATTTTGTTGTAGATAGCCTTAAGACTTTGATGTTTTAAATGATATTGTAAATAGTATGTCAATCAGTTTTGTTTTGTCTTTTCATTATTAATTGTTAAAGTAGAGAAATACAATTGATTTTTGCATACTGGCTTTGAAACCTGAAACCTTGGTAAACTTATTAATACTAGTAGATTTTTTTTTAATTCTTAAAGATTTTCTTTTCACAATCATGTTTCTTGTGATTAAAGACAGTTTTAAATCTTTCTTTCGAATATCTTTTCTATTTATTTCCTTTCCTTACTTTATTGCTTTGTTTTTTACTTCTACTGCAATGTTGAATAAAAATAGTGAAAGTACACATTCTTGTCTTATACCAGATCTTTGAGAAGAAAGTATTTGGTCTTTCGCCCTTAAGTTTGATGCTAGCTTTAAGTTTTACATAAGTTCCTTTCTCAGGTTAAGAAATTTCACTTCTAAGTTTGCTAAAGTCTTTTGTTTGTTTGTTTGTTTGTTTGTTTTTTAACCATGCATAGGTATTGATTTTTTTTCAAATGACTTTTTTTCTAAAATTCATGTAAGTTTTCTCTTATTCTGTTAATATGGTGAATTAAATTGATCGATTTTTTAAATGTTAAACCAGCCTTGATTATTGACATAAATATCACTTTGGTTTATAATCCTTTTTATAAGTTGTGGTTTACATATTTTATATGTTAATTTCTATATTAAGGATATTTGCACCTATTTTTATGAGGGATATTCATTTGTAATTTTCTTTTCTTGTTATGTCTTTGTCTGACGTTGGTATAGAAATACTAATGCCCCCATGTTTGAGTTGGGAGGTATTCCCTCTTCTACCTTCTGAAATAGTTTAGAATTTTATTATTTTTATCTTATATTTTTGATAGAATTCACCAATTTGGGCCTAAGGTGTTCCTTGTAGAAAATTTTTAAACTATGGATTAAATTTTCTTAATAGATGTAGGTATTCTAATTCTCCTTGTGTCGATTTGGGAAAGTCTGACAAGGAAATTTTTCATTTCATCTAAGGTTTTTGATAATTAACATAGGCTGTTCTGATATTTCCTGATTGCTCTTTTTTTTTCCATGGGAAAATTGTTAAATGAAGAACATATTACACCTGACTATTTTTTAATGTTTCTGGGATCTGTAATGACGAACCTTCATTTATTTCTGACATTGGTGATGGGCTTTTTTTTTTTTCCATAGTTTTTCAACATGGGTTGAAATGGGTTTTCTATCCCATTAATTTCTACTTATTTCTGTTTCCTTTTTTATACTGACTTTGAAATTAATTTGTTCTTATTTTTTAGCCTCATATAGGAGAGTATTGATTTTAAACATTTTTCTGATATAAAACTTGACAGGTTGTATTTCCCTTCTAAGCATTGTTTTAGGTATATCCCACAATTTTTGATATATTGTGATTTTTTTTTTAACGTGGGCAGGCATCAGAATCGAACCCAAGTCTCCAGCATGTCAAGCGAGAATTCTGCCACTGAGCCACTGTCACAGTGCTTGATATATTGTGATTTTATTATTATTAAGTTCTAATTATTTTCTAATTGCCCCTATCATTTCTGCGTTGGCACATGGGGCATTTAGAGTCTGTTGTTTGTTTTCTGATTATTTGGTGATTTCTCAGAAATATATTTTTATTTCTTTCTAATTTAATAATGTTGTGATCAGAAAATATACTAAATTTATGTTTGAAAATGTTTTAAAAACATTTTTAGTGGTTGCTGTCAGGTTTACAATAAGAATCTTTTTCTTATCATAATCTATCTTAAAACAATTTTGTCCCTTCTCATATAAAATACAAAATTTATTAAAGAGAACCTCCATCTCTCCATTGTGCTGTATTGTCATGTATTCTACTTCTGCACACATTAGAAGCCCTATATACAAGTTTATTATTTTTTGTTTTATACAGTCAATTATTTTTTTAGGGAGTTTAAAAATGAAACAAAATTTGCTCACATATTTGCCATTTACACTCCTCGCCATGCCTTTGTGTACATCTTAGGTTATTTATTGTCTGGCACTGCCTATTACTTCTCCTAATGGAGATCTTTGCAATTCCTTCCAAATTGTGCTAGGAAAGGAGAATGTATCAGAAGCATAGAGGGGAGTGGGGAATAAGACACATTTTGGCAAGAATAATTTAGTAAATATTTAATGCCCAGAAATAGAAGAACGGTACCCGAGTCTTTTAGGAATCCCCAACAATGGGTATACGGGACAGAGGCCCGCCAGTTCTGGGTGACATACCTTAAAGTTAGGCAAAGGCTGTCCTAGTGATGCTGCCAACCTCTGGGTATTTCTACCACAACTGTTCCCACCCATTCAGCCTCACAGCCTCTGGCTCTTCTCATCCTTCTGTTATCTAGTAAGGGTTAAATAAATTTCTTGTTAGATGCAAATAACTCATAAAACTCAATATGTTATTCTACTAAATATTTTAGAAAATCCACGACCTTAAATTGAAAGTATGAATCCCTAATTGTGGGACTTTAGGCGTCAGTCAAAGGTACAGAAAGGAAATATGGAGGGATCAGATCCCTCTCAGCCCCACTAGGAGCCACTTTTCCTGGATCAGGCTATGACTGGGAAAGGAGTGACATTGAAAGCTCAAAACTCAAAGCTTCTTAACAAAGATCTAGGAAGAAAGCAAGAACACCCACTGCTTCTCAGCTTCACTAACCCCACAGTCATCCCAGAGCAAGGCTCCCGCCTCGCAGTAACCACCACCCCTCCTTCCCCCACCCATGAGCTGGAGCCAGTGAATTATGGTGACTGGCAGGAGCCCTCCAGCCTCTAGTGGGGAAATGACTTTAATCTCGTCAGAGCCCTGGAGAAGGAACTATTAAAAGAGTTAATGGAACAAACTTCTGAATAGATGGGTCAGGCTGGGATGAACCAAAGTCATTTTTTGATTTAAGGAGGAAAAAAAAAAGAAAAAGTAAGCTGGTGAGACAGACCCTGTGGCTCTGATAACCTCTAAGTCCCCTATCAAATCAATCCTAAATGCAGTAGAGTCCTGATAATTCCATGAAAGTATCCAGAGATGATGAGGGTGAATTTTGGTTACAAAGCTGAAATGGGGAAGAAGGATGGTCTGTGCAATGAGGTCCCCCTACATTGTTACCCAGACTATAATTGGGGTGTGTGTATGAGGGATTAATCTATTAAAAAATGTTGGCACCAACAGTAGATTGTCAAGAGTTTTACAAGAGCCCAAGTAGAAAGTTCTGCTTAAAAGTGCAAATATATACAAGATTAAATTTAGGCTATGGTTTAGCAAACAAAATTAAAAGGCTGGACAAGAAATGAGAGGTATAAAAGGTAAGTATTAGAGTCCAGCCAGCAATGAAAATATGCCCACAAAGTGAATTTCCCCATCACTGCAGGAGACACAGTTGATATGATCATATTGTGATAGTTCTGATTTACCAACTCTCTGGGGTATTTGTAGATTTAGTTCGTGGTCAGCAGAGATTAAAAAGGATACACAATTTATCGGCCATGCTTATTCTGCAAAGATCTGTCCAAAGACACACTATTTGGGAAGCAAAATTGTGACTGTAGGATTAACTTCCTTTTATAACTATTCCCAATGTAGATATTCAAGTATATCTTGGAAACAGTTATGTACCTAGCCACAAGACCCTGGATGTCACTAAGCTAGTCGATGTTACTCTAACCCAGCTTTGTAAAGCTGCATTTTTAGAAACTCTTGGACCCGTGTTGAAAGAGTTGACATCAAAAGCTCCTTTGTAAATGAATTATGTATTTTCATTCCAGAGAAATGGGAAACTTCTGAAATCTGGGCTTCTAAAACTCTTAAAAATCACTGGGCAATATCAAAACATAAAAGTTGTGAGGCACCTCCGCCTGGTTTGAACCACCTGATTGCCTTGAATGGGAAAGGAAAGTAAAATTAAATTATGTACATTGAGTATCTACTAGGTATCAAGCACTCTACATACGTCATCTCTAGAAAAGATTTTGTTTTGACATATTTGGCATCCATGTCCCCCTTCCATAGTATCCCATTTTTCTTCATTGGAAAATGTTTTTCTCACTGAGTATAGTCATGTGGAGAGATTGTATGCAGAGATGCTCCTTGCTCTCGACAGGAAATGGGTCTGGGACCCAATCTAGAAAAATTGGATAATTCTTCTCTGATATTTCAGACACAGTAAAAAAAATTAAAGGGTTGGACCTTAGTTGGAGTTCCACTTCATTTGAGTGAACATGATCAGACCAGAGTTATCTGACACAAAATTATTGCTATCTTTTCTGCTTCCAAGCCTCAGGGCTGCTTTGGTTAAGGCCCTTGTGAATTTTGTAAAGCCCCAATATGCTTCTGTCATGGTTAGGGACACGTGTCAACTTGGCCAAGTTGTGGTACCTGTTTATCTGATTGGGCAAGCACTGGTCTGTCTGTTGCAATGAGGACATTTCATAGGATTAGGTCATGATCACGTCAGCTGCTAACTTTCTCTCCTGGCTTCTGGTTTCATGAAGCTCCCCAGAAGGCGTCTTCCTTCCTTATCTCCAAATGTCACTGGCTGGTGGACTCTCTGCTTCGTAGTGTCATTCTCTGAGTCTCTTTCTCCAAATTGTTTCCTCTTTTATAGGACTTCAGAAACTAATCAAAACCCACTCAAATGGGTGGAGACATGTCATCCCCTAATCCAGTTTAACAACCATTCTTAACTAAATCACATCATCCAGGGAGATGATCTCATTACAGTTTCAAACACACAGCATTGAATACAGATTATTCTACCTTGAAGGAATGGGTTTTATATCAAAACATGGCTTTTCTTAGGGGGCATACTTCTGTTCAAACCAGCACAGCTTCCAATAAATTTACTGCTTAAGTTGCCCAAATTTATTTCTTTTGTTCAAAATAAAAGAATTCCTAATGGTACACCATCTCACTTAATACTCACACAATCCTAAAAGGTTACTATTATAACCATTTTATATAGGAGGAAGGTGTGGCAAAGAAAGGCTAAACAACATGCCTAGAGTCACATAGCTAGTAACCAGTAGAGCCAGGACTCAGATCACATGTGTCTGACTCCGAGGTCTGAGGTTCAATTATTTTAACACATACATCATTCTGATTTTCCTCTGTAGTTCTCAAACAACTTTCCCAAAGATCATAGATGTCCCACATGCTGACCCAAGAATTTTCACTGCCAGAATTGAATAATAGCAGTCTTGCCAAAGTAGAGAAAACAATAAGTTAATGAACAGTACACTTTCAATGTAAAATTTTCTTCCCTTAAATTTTTCTTAAACCTTTGGTGGCGCCTACCTCATGCCTGTGAGGCAGGCAATGAAACAAGTGAGCAAGCAGCAAATGAATATTAATGGCAAAACTCAGAAACAGCAGATCGTGGTTCACTAGAGAGCCTGTGCTTCACATGCACATATGTTGTGATTTTATGTTGCATACCTATAATATATTTATTTTCTGCTAGTAAAATTGTCTTAGTTCACACATTGGAATTAAATACCATCATATTTCATAGCATTGTGCAAAAAGCACGATAATTTTCAAGTTGTCTGCCACCCCACAAAGTTTAAGGATAATTGTCCCGAATAAGCCCAAGATTATAGAAGCCAGATGTTTTGGGTGGCATTATTTGTATCATCTTTAGGAAATTTAGCTCTTTACATCCAAAACTATCAGATTTTGAGGATAAAGACTTTGGCACTTGCTGGATTCTATAAGAATAATGTCATTTGTCAGCCTAGCTGCAAGACCCAGAATCAGTTTAAGGATCTTGAAATTTCATTTTAATTCATGGCTTGGACAAGTAAAATACTTTGGGCTTTGAGAAAAGCCAAGGTATGGTGTATTTATTGGCTATGATTAAAAATCTAGCTGACTTGATGGGATTTTACAGAAAAGGGATAAAACAAAACCAGATTTTGCTTTTGGCCACACAGGTATCAGGTTAATAAGACACAGAATAGTAGCCTGGTCTTAAGTCAGAATAGTGGCCCCATAACACTTTTCAGAGATTGAGGATTAATATAATGAGAGGGGAAATTGGACCCCTGGATCATCTTCCCATCCCTCCTATAACAAGATAAGTTACCACTCCCCATTTCACCACTTGCCTTCTTAGGATCCTTCTCTTCCTAGAGTTACACTGCTTCTCAAATTTACATTCTCCAAAAACCCAGATTAATATTTATCTAAACCTACCTTGGGCCAAGCATGATAGAAGGAACCAGGGCTGTGCTAGTGATAAAAATAGACATGATTCATACACACACAGAGCTTATTGTCTAGCAAAATACATCCTCCTAATTCTCCAGAAGCAATGAACTATCTACTATGTGTGGCATCCTCACCATGTCTGAATGTAAAACTTTTACTGTCTTTAGTTGGGCTAGGAGTGCTTTCTTTAGCCTATTAGATACAGTGATGTTAATATTGTGCTAATCAGTTGATTCCATGCGCTTATTTGATTCAACTGTGCGTTGGCAGAACCTTTCCAATGTCCATAAGGGCAGAGTGTTAGACTGAAATCTCTAGGTGGTAACAGACTGAATCTCATCTATTTAGATTAAGAACATTTTCAAATAAATATATAGGTGGTGAGACCTCAAGGAGGTGCCCAGTTTATATGGTCCCTTGATGAGTCATTCTCTTAAGGAGGCAGAGCTGCTTCTCCTCATACCTTGCATGAAGTGGTATTGATTTCCAGATGATCTGAATATTCCTCTTATTTCCAGGCTTATACCTCCCACAGAGTTTGAAATCTACTTCTGTGACATCTAGGGATGGCAGGGGAGCATTTCCGTCCCTCACTGCTGATTTTTATAACCACATGTCACCAAGCACTGCACTGGGCTCATTTTCTTTCCTTCCATCGGCCATTTACATTGAGATATAATCCTGGATCCTAAAAAGAGAAACATTTTATGTCCCAAATGAGTGATTCACACTCAACACTATGTCTGACACATTCTATGAGATGTAAAAATCTCTGTTCTGGTGATTTCAGCTCCATCAGCATAATTTTCTCCCACATGGTACAGGTAAATCATGGTTAAATATTGAATCATTTATCAACCAGCGCTTTGTAAGCCAGATCTCATAAAATCTCAGGACTAGATTGTGCTAACAAAGCAGCTAGCAGCTAGCTTTGTTAGTTAGATTGTGGAAGGAAATTTAGAAAATGTTCCTCATTTAGAGAGAAAATGCTAAAGAAATTAAAAATTAGTAAGTTTTACCCCTTTATTGGTAACAATATAACAAGTGTTATGATTTACTTTAGAATCAGAATTTTTTTTGAGGGCCTTATAAAGAAGGGGGAAATGTGGAATCTCTGGCTCTTCTTGAAGATGTATTATAATTCTCTGAGAAAACAATGTGTTTCATAAAATCTACGCCTATTTTGAGTTCTTCATTCTGAAATCCACAGGGATAGCAGACTAAAGCAGAAAAGTTTATGATTAGATAAAGGGGTGCAGGGACAACCAGTGAAGTCAACCTTTCACATTCTAGGAAGGGAAAACAGTGCCTGGATAAAGATGTTCTTAGGACAAATCTCTTTGCAATCAAACCTCATTTACTTCTAAAATGGTACCACCAATTGTTTTGTTGGAAATGAGATGAAATCGAGAAAGCATTTTCTAAAGGCCTTCAATTTGACTTGTTCTCTGCTTGGTGCTGTATATTTACAAACAGGGGCACATAGAGAAAGCAGTTCAAAAACAAAGGAAATAATGGTTTCCCACCCTCGGGCTCCTCTGTCCGTACTTGAGTACTACGCACCTGATTGTACAAAGGAAGTCCGTAAATCGAACCCACAGAGAGCACAGTGAATGATGAGAAGAGATGACCTCAGATGCAAATTGAAAAGAGTCTGAATACATGAGTGGTTTGATATGATTTTTAAAAGATGATTAAGAGATTAAGGAGCCTTAATTCCTGTCACTTTGAACATTCATTTTTCCTTAGAAATGGCAAATTAAATATCACTCCTGCTGCAAGGAAATAGTGTTTCTTTATATTTCAAGACCTCGAGGCCTTTGTTATTTCAATGATTAGTGACCCAAGAAATAAGGTTAAATAAACAACCCTTTCATTTATGACATGGAATGCCTAACTTGCCCCTCCTTGCCTTTGGGGATTGTTTTAGAAAAAAAACAACATATCAATACACCCCTAAAATTAAATGTGCTTGTTTCTGAGTTGTCAGAGGGCATTAAGGTAAACCCCAAGCTCTGTCCAAGAGTAGGACAAGCTCCAGGAAAAACAGGGGAGTGCCTTGCCTGTCATGAGAGGAATTTGACTGAGGTTATCTGGGACCAGGAGACCCCAGAAGCTCAGCCTAGAGACCACACAGGGGAACAGGGCTAGGAATCTGTTATCTTTGGCAAGGCAGGGACAGGAGTCTAGAAATTAGGTTCCCTGGAGATTTAATTAACCTGATGCATAGAAGGAGAGAATAAGTGGAGAGGAAACAACAGACTATTTCCATTTGTAAGGGTGGAGGAGATAAATCACAAGGCTCCGGGCAGGCTGGCAATGCCAACTGGGGCGGAGTAAGGCACGAAAGTGACCCTGGACAGCTGGATGTACCAGGTGATTTGGTGAGATAAACATGAACCTAGTTTCTTGGGAACAAGTTGGAAAACCCAACGACTGGATTCTTGGCATGTTGTAGATTGCCTAATGCCATCATCATGATCAACCAAGGAAGGATCCTTGTACGACCTGCCTAAAGCCAGAATGGGTGCCAGATTATAGTGTGAGGATGAATCTACAGGGGAGGCACAGCTATCAAGGTTAGGGGGAAAAGGTTTTGGAAATATAACAGGCTAGTATAGTACTCCCTCGTTTACCCAGGTCAGGAACCAGGCAGACACTTTGTCCCATGAGCCTAAACTGCTGGGCCCCTTTGCACAATAGTTAGGAGTGTGGGATTTGAAACCAGATTGTATAAACTCAAAGCTAAGCTCTGTGACACTGGTGAGTGTCTTAAGTTCCTCTTCCCTTCAGCTTCTTCATCTTCAGAATAAGTAATACTTACAGTACTTTTCTCAGCAATTGTCAGGAGGATTAAATGAATGCATACATGTAAACACTTAGCCCTGTGTCTGAACCTACTAAGTGCACAACAAATAGTGAACATCACCATTAGAAGGTGTTGAGTAAGGTGCTTAGTCTTTTCATATTTGTTTTCTCATCTGAAAATACACACAATAGTATTTGTCTCACACAATTGTTTTAAATATTTAAATAAGGTAAGGTGTAGAGACACTGCATGTTTGGCTAAGTAAGTGTCTCAATTTAGTATGCTTTGGGGCCCCAGAAACAGAAAGCCGTATTAACCGTGACTTAAACGGGTACAGAATTGGTTTTTTTTTTCTCCCACAACAAAGAAGTCCAGAGTTTGGATATTGCTAGCATTTAGTCAGAGGCTTTACAGTTTCTTAGCTCTAGGTCATCATCTCTGCAATTATTTTGACTGTCATAGTCCATGTTTAAGACAGGAGAAAAGGGGTGGGGACTTTATGAGCTGTATGCAAAATAAAAATATGTAACTGGGTAGGGTTACCAGATAAAATCCAGGATGTTCAGTTATATATATATATATATATATTGTTTTTTCTTTTTTTCTTTTCAGGGCAGGGACCGGGAGTTGAACCCAGGTCTCCAGCATGGCAGGCAAGAATTCTGCCTCCTGAACTACTGCCCAGGTACATTTTAATTTCAGATAAATAACAAATTTTTTTGGTATAAGTATGTCCCAAATATTGCTTGGAACATACTTAGACAAAAAGTGTATTCATTGTTTATCTGAAACTCAAATTTAACTGGTGTTCTGTATGTTAGTTGCTAAATCTGGCAAGCCTATGCCAGGAGCTCCTGGCAGATTGCAGTTGAAACCTCACTGACCATACTCTGTCATATTGTAACCATTAGCTGCAAAGAAGGCTAGAAAAGTATCTGATTTTTTCAGTCTTTGTGGAAGAGATGTCAAGAGAAAAAGGGAGTAGGGAATGATATCTAAGCCAGTCAATTAACAGTGCCTGACACCACAGGTGTCAACAAATGATGATTTCCTCTACTGTACCCCTTTTCAAGGGCCTGATTGCCCCCTTTACATGGGAGAAAAATACATAGCAAACTTGCCACCTTAAAGTGTTACATAATTAATGTCACCATATGAAATGAGCTATTTTCATAATTTTTTCAAAGGGGTTGAGTACATAAAACATATGCTGATTTTAGCATTCAATTATATCTGTACTGGCAGTCTTTCCTCCCTGCCCACCTGGGAAGTTTCTTTTATGTATCTGAAAGCGGGGCTGTGTCAAGGTTAAAGTTAAGTGAGGCACCTAGGAAGCAAAATGTAAGGAAACACTCATTCTCAAGATCATGCACTCTCCTCATTTTAAGCACCCCTGGCACCTCTCTTGCCTCACCCTGGTCCTGATCCTGTGTGAAAGTTTGCTAATCCTTTGCTTAAGCCAAAGAATGAATCACTTATGTTTGTTAATTGCAAACTGCCAAAAGTATTTACAGCTCAGGAGTCATAAACCATGTTAAATATTGCTAAGGAAAATGCTTTGGGCAACTTAGGTTATCTAGTTTAGCTTAGTGAACCTAAAAGGAAAACCTCTGTGCATACCAAGGAGATTCCTTTATCCTCCCTCTCTTCCTATTGCACTGGGATATATGCGGAATGAATTCTGCAGAAGATGAGTCCATGCCAAAATATATTAGGACCCATCAGAACACAGTGACCTGACTGCAATATCGTTTCATTTATAAACAGCCTCCTGCTTTCCATCAGACAAGAGTTCAGCCTCAAGGTTCTGATGTTATTTGACTCTACTTTTTACATGCCTTAAGGCATTGGGAAATTATTGCTTCTGTTCTTATCTCCACCTTATGGCTCTTTTCTTTTCCCAACCTCCACTGCCCTTTGTTGCAATTATTACCAACAAGGAGGCAGCAGGATTAACTGGTATCCTACCCAACACCCTCATCCTAAATCAGGGGAGACACTGGTGGTCAGAGAATAACTATTTGGGATGGTGCCATTCGCCACAGGTGGCTTAGGCAGAGAGAGGCATTCTTAGCTAACACGGGTTCCATAAGAAATGGCAGTTAGTCTAAGAAAGAAAGAGGCAGTATTTACTTTAGCAAAATACAGATGGGGGTTATAATTTTGCAAAGAGTAAAACTATTTCAAGGGAAGGAATTCATAACCCTTACGTGAAACTAAACTCATATATATATATAAAAGAAATTTTTATAAAACAGCATAGGCTCATGGTGGCAAAATATGTGTTTTGCCTTTAAATAATTTGGGGGAAATCTAGCCATAGCCATTCTGTTAGATGACCAAAATTAGGTTGAGAAAAACACCATCATCCTCATCATCCCACAGAACGAAAAGTTCACTCTCCTTTTTGGCATCAGGAGGAGCCTGGGAGAAAACTATCCCCAGTTCCCACCATTAATATCTGGACAGAGACTATAGCTGTTGATTATTGGGAAAGGCTTTTTAGAGGGGTATATTAGAAGAAGATTGGGGAGCGATCTGTTAGAGAAGTAGGGTCTATTTACCTGTAACAACTTCCAAAGGCCTAACCTCTGATGTGTGGCCCCAGTGTGGTGCCAGAGAACTGGTTCGGTGAATCAAATTGTAATTGGCAATCCTCTGACTCAACTGCCTTGGAACAGTTACTTAAACCCTTCATGAGAAGATCAGCTTGAACCCTAATTAGAATCCAACATGTATTTAATTTTTGTATGATATGTAAGATGTTAGTTAAAAAAAAGGACAGCTTCTGCTTCCTGGTCATTTGTCAAACACATGCTCACCTTTGTGAAATACTGACAGGCAGATGATTTCCCAGTCTGCCAGACTATGGGCTAGGGCCCCTGGCTTCCCACTCTAGTATACTCATTCCCTAGAAAGGAGCAAAAACCAATTTTGTACGAAACAGAAGTGGGGAATCTGGTACATGCATCATTCTGCTGATTGAGATGTGGGGGGAGGGAGAGAGCTTTTAAAGTGGCAGTGGTAAGAGAAGAATACCCTGAAGGCCCTCCAATCCAAAACAAAGAACACAGTCTAACATTAGTTATAAGGTCAACTTTGATTAAGAGGGAGCAAAGCAGGAGCTAAGAAAAAGCAAACCTACACTCTGTCATTTGAGATCAAATGTTTTGTCTTCCCTCTTTCAACATCATCTCTTTCTTTCTCCTCAGCAAACAAAATAATGTTTGGAGAAGAAATAGATTTACAAACAAACCATCTTTCTATTTGGATACATGGTCACACAAAGGAAAAGTTTCTTCCACAAAGAATCCTGCACAGAAAATGCATACAAATGATTGCAGCTGTCACTATCACAACTTAAAGGAATGCAGATGGTATAAAATAATATTCACAAATGGCTAATAGAATTTTAATAGCTACAACAAAGAGGAGAAAATGAAGGCACTGAATCTACTTTGGATGTGAAGAGAATGAGATGGTCCCAGGAACAGTCTAAAGGCAGAGCAGCCCTTGATTTTTTCCCATGTTTAGAAGTGGCACTCCGTGGTGCATTGATTTATGTGAAGATTAGGCGGCAATCATAGTCTCTAGACTAGTCTGGAAGGCATGTGCATAAAGTATGATATTTGTAATACGCAAATGTCATGTATGATGAATGAAATGCTCGGTATGTCTTGAGGACACTCAGCTGCTAACCAGCCACCACTTTCATGCTGCAAATGGGAAAGAATCATGGAACAAAGGTGCTTTTCTATACTAATTGACTTTTTTTAAATAACACAGTCTTTGAGTCTAAATACAAGTCACTAAAGCATAAGTTATTCTATCTATGCTGGCTTTTGGGACTAGATATTTCCTAATGATTATAACTGCGTGCTAAGGATTAAGCAATAGAAAGCTGGGTCAACCTATGCACATACAGGACATATAAAGCAATAAAGCAAAGTCACAAGGCCAAATGAAAATTTTCAATGGTAAGGGTGAAACCTAGAAACTATTATGCAAGGAGAGGATGGATGCATCACAAGTGTTCTTAGATAAAGTTGAAAACTGAGTCCAAGAATCTGGATAGTTCTTACGCAAGAACAAGTACACTGAAAGATAGAGGTCCACAAAGACAAAAGATCAGTGTCTGGATGGTTTAGTAGCAAGTACTTGAAGGAGACAACAATCCATTCTCCAGGCAGAGGTTATATCACTGGGGAATGAGAATGAAACCTAGTCAATAAAGAACTGAAAATTCAAAGGAAAACCAGCAATAATATGCTCAGGGCTGAACTGCAAGTGCATAGATCTAGGAAATTTTATGCTATTCTGCTAGAAGGGGCCCTAGAATCTTTAGACTCTAAGAACGGGGTGCTTGCAACTACACAAAATAAAGTGGCACAGTGTAAAGATTCTGGTTGATCATCCACCTAGTGTTGGAACTGTGCCTACAACTCTATAAAGATTTAAAACTGTCCTCTGAATAACATATCTGGATCTCCTGAATGTAAGAGTATTTTTCCTCTTACCAGTTGTCACCTTTACCTTTTCTGTCCTTTTTTTACCAGAATTAAAGGGTTTATTTAATCATAGAAGACAGCCTAGAAGTGAAAGCAGGAGCCTTGGCAAATGGGGACATTTCTGGAGCCTGGAGATAACTGAGGTACTTACTGTACAGAAACAGTGAAATCTCAACGGGGTTCATGGATATGGGGATCCAGTAATTTTGGGAGCATCATTGGCTCTGAAGCTCCACTGTCCAATATAGTAGCCACTAGTTGCACAGGACTATTGAGTGCTTGAAATGCATAATCAAAATATATTTCATCCAAATGCATGTATAATCCAAATCGAGAGCTCTTATAAAGTATGCAATGCACACCAAATTTTGGAGACCTAGTATGAAAAAAAGAATATAAAATATTTTATTATTATATTGATTACATGTTGAAATGTTAATACTTTGAATATACTAGCTTAAAGAAAGCCTAGCATTAAAATTAATCTCCCCTGTTTCTTTTTAGTCTTACTAATGTGACTACTAGAATTCCGCAATTATATATGTGACTTTGACTATGTTTCTTGGCTACTAAAAGAATACACCCTTTTATTGGTCACTGCTATTGGAGACACTCTCAATAAAGGGAAAGCCAGAATTTGGTGATCTATGTGGGTGCTCCTCCAGGTGCAGTCTGTGAACTGGCATCAGTCCATCAATTGGATTGATAGATTGATCAATCAATCCATCAGACCTGCTCCCCTTCCCAGTATATAAGTAATGTCGGCCATTAGCTGATGGGGGGGGTGGAGCGTAGAAATTTAAAGTATCTAAAAACTTTTAATTCATTGTCATGACATCCAAATGAGTGGTATTTTATTCTTCTTAAGTAACAGTTCCTGACAAATTCAAGGGAAAACTGTTTATTTTTCCATCACAGATAGTTTGAGAAGCACTGAAGAATTATCACAAGTCTGGGCTTCCGTGGGTCAGAGCAAGCTGTCATGGTCCAGAAACTCAGGGATCTCAGAAGCAGCTGTCAGAAGTTCGCTAAATGTACTCCCAGAGGAAGCATGCTTCAGAGGCCTTGCAAACAAGGAAATGCAGAACGGCTTTCCACAATTTTCAGAGACCCTAGTTATGAGTCTCTCCATGGTGTAAAGATGATTGCACAACTAGGGAGGCTTGGAAGTCATGGATAGTGAGGGTGAGAGGGTCAAACTAGGAGAATATAGGACTTGGATCGTCCTAAATAAGTACACACCTGAATTAAACAGGAGAAAATCAAATCCGCATTCTTCACAAGACCAGTGTGAGCATATTTAACTCAATTGCACTCTATCCACTAAATATTTATTGAGTAGTTACTATGTTCCAAGAACGCTGCTAGGGATGGGGCTAAAAGTATGAGTAAGATATCCTGTCTATCCACAGAGCATACACAGTATAGTAGAGGAGACAGATGCACATCTTGTGTGACAAGACACTGTATATGGCCCCCAGGGAACAACAAGTAGGATAGGGTTCTTATTAGTCAGGCTAAAGGATCTTTATACTGTGTCTGAGGAAAGGAGCAGCCAACCCTCGAAGGCACCCCCTAGTAGGAAGAGGCAGCCAAGAATTTTAGAAGGATCAATTTCAGACTCAGATAGAACTAACTTTGAATCCTGGTTCCTCTGCTTATCATCATGTAACCTTGGCCCTCAGTTCTCATGCTTCTAAAATGGAAATCAATATACCTACTCAGGTTGCAAGTAATAGATGAAATAATATGGGAAGCTCCAGGCACCTTGTAAGTGCTCTGTAATGATAAGCAAGTGAATAAACTTCGTGTTCAACCTTACTTGGGGACATGATTTTTTTTTCAGTTTCTTGTAAGGCTGAAATTACAGGTGGATTTAAGTGGGCCCTGCTCTGAAGATTGGAGAGTCAGAGTTAGGGTGCCAGACAGGCCATTGAAGAAATGGTACTGATGCTGCTTTCAGCCTAGACTGAACAGCAACCTTTCTCAGCTGGATGTCAAGTAGATTCAAGGGACCATTTGCAGTCAGTGTG